>JAQZBX010064467.1:0-16494 GCA_029593785.1 Cabassous unicinctus | reverse complement strand
TTTATACCCAGTGAAAATATTCATCAAGAAAATATTTAAAACTGAGATATCATCCAATAAAGGAATGATGACTTAATTTGTTGCCAGCAGACTTGCCCTATAGGAAAAAAAGTGCTATAGCAGAATGATATCAGATGTAAACTTGCAACTACAGGAAGAAATTAAGATTGTTAAACATGGTAAATTTTGGGGTAGATATAAAACTATTATTTTTCTTTCTTTTTAATTCCTTAACAGACAAGAACCTGTGTCAAGAAAAAATAATCTTAATTTACTATAGGCTTTAAAAGGTATGTAGAATTAAAATATACCAAAAACAATGAAAAGGGTAGGAGGTGATATATACTTATACTATGGTAGTAAAGCATAAACATGAAATATGAAATGGTAAATTGTGAAGTATAAGTACACTTTGATCAGTTAATAATGTATATGTTAATCCTTAGAGAAGTCATAAAAATTATCAAAATTGTTGTAGTTAAAAAATAAAGGAAATCAAATGGAATATTAACAAATATTAAATTCAGACAAAAGATGTCAGAAAAAGTGGAAAACAGGAACAGAAGAACAAAAAAGAATTGAGAGAAAGAGAGAGAAAATAAATAGGAAGTTGGTGTATTTATATTAATATACCAATATAGCAATAATTATATTGTGTAAATAATTAAATCCATTAATTAAAAGTAATATTTCTAGACTGCAGAAATTAAAAACAGCTGTATGCTAACAAATAATGCAGCTTAAAAATACAAAAAATGCAGATATAAATACAAAAATACAAAATACAAAATAAAAAGGATGGAAAATGATATATTGTGCAAGAAATAAGATTTAAAAATATAGTAGAGCTATGTAAGTATCAATGAAAATACTCTTAATGAGAACAAGCATTACCAGAAATAAAGAGGATTATTTAATGAAAAGGGGTTCATTCATCAGGGAGACATAAAAATCCTAAATATGTATACTTAATGAAAGATCTTGAAATTTAATGAGTAAAAACTAAGAGCAATTAGTAGAAAAATGAACATAGCCACAGTTGAAGGTCTTAATAATTTACTAATTTTTGAAACAAGTAGATTATAAATCAGTAAGGAAATAGACTATATGAATAATAATGTAAATGAATTTTACTTAACTGACATTTACTAAACGACACCTAATTATTACAGAATGCACATTCCTTTCAAATATACATGGAATATTCACTATTATAGACCATATGCTGATACATAAAACACTGTCCTTCAGTGTTTGGCTTACTTCACTCAACCTAAGGTCTTCAAGATTCATCCACATTATCCTGTGTGTCAATGCTGCATTCCTTCTTACAGCTGAGTAATATTTTATTGTATGTATATACCACAGTTTACTTATCCATTCATCTGTTGATGGACATTTGGGTTGCTTCCAACTTTTGACAATAGTGTATAGTGATGCTACGAATATTGGTGTGCATATATCTGTCCATGTCCCTGCTTTCAATTCTTCCATGTATACCCAGCAGTGGGATTATTGGATCATATGGCATTTCTACAGTCAGCTTCCCAAGGAACCGCCAAACTGTCCTCCACAATATCTGCACCATTCTACATTCCCACCAGCAGTTGATAAGGGCTTCCTTTCCTCCACATCCTCTCTAACACGTGTAGTCCTCTGTTTTTCTACTAGCCACCAGTTTAACGGTTGTAAGATGGTATCTCATTGTAGTTTTGATTTGCATTTCCTTAACAGCTAGTGATGTTGACCATCTTCTCATGTACTTTTTAGCCATTTGTATTTCTTCTTTGGAGAAGAGTCTATTCAAATCTATTGCCCATTTTTTAAATGGGTTGCTTGTCTTTTTATTTTTGAGATATAGGATTTCATTCTATATGCTGGATATTAGGCCCCTATCAGGTAGGTGGTTCTCAAATATTTTCTCCCATTGAGTAGTCTGCCTTTTCACTTTCTTGACAAACTCCTTTGAAGCACAAAAGTTTTTAATTTTGAGGATGCCCCATTTATCTATTTTTATCTTTCATTTTTGCTCTACGCTTTGGGTACGTAGATATTTCCTTACCTTATCTTCTAGGAACTTTATGTTCTTGCCTCTTTTAGTTAGATCTTTGATCCATCTTGAGTTAATTTTTGTAAAGTCCATGAGATTGTAATCTTCTCTTATTCTTTTGTGTTGTAGGATACGGAAAAACATCTTTCCTGCTCCTACTCCCTTTAATTCTTCCGGCACCTTATCAGCCCTAACACCCCCTCCCAACCCCCTTTTACATGGCCGCTAAGGCTGAAACAAAGAACAGCTAGCCTTCTTCTCGGAAGTTAAGAGAAGTTCGCACCTAAAGTTTTCTGCCCTCCTCCCTAGCAACAGCAACCACCAATGCCTAATCACCATTCATCCCTGAACCCACCAATTCCTACCCTCCTCCCTGTTCGCGCCACAACCTTCCCGCCAACCCCACGCCCGCCAATCAACAACCGTCACATCCCCCTTTGCCCTATAAAAGGTGTTGCATTTTTCTGAGTAAACAGACCTGCGCCATCAGCCTCGTCTCCGCAGCCTCTTTACTGCGCCCTCCGCTGCCTCTTCCCCCACACGCCAACTGGGCCACCAGCCCGGCACTCCTGCCATCAGCAGGAACAGCCACCGCCGCCGCCACTCCGGCAGCGGCCCCCCAACCAACACTTTTGGATATGGATATCCAGTTCTTCAAGCACCATTGGTTAAAGAGGCCATTCTCTCCCAGTTGAGTGGGCTCGATGGTCTTGTCGAATATCAGTTTACTGGTTTAAGGGGATTTTGTCACTTGTCAAAAAGTAAGAGACCTTCCTAGTACACTTATTTTATGTTTAACTTAGTATATATTTATGTACTTAAAGTATTTTTCACTTTTCATTCTTTAAGGGTGGAATGGTAGGCTGTATTGTCTAAGAAAGGAACTTAGGAAATAATCAGTATATGGAAGGAGCAGAGAAGATTAGATATTTTGGAGAGTAGAAAATCATTTATTTACCCTTTAAAGCATCAATTATGCACTATACTGAAAGCAAAACTATTTTGCTTACTTGTAAGAACTTACAGGCCAAAGCAATTTCATTCCCTCCCTCAGATTAAATCTTCCCACTAATGACACATATAAACAATCATATCTCTCTAGGTCTATCTTCAGGAAGGAAAGAATTAATATTATTTAACTTAGCATAATCAGGAATAAAAGCAATTTTCATATAAACGCTTGTACTCTATTTGTTAGGGCCTATTGCCCCTTCAAATTCTCTATTTCCTCACCTCTCAATTTTAGTCCTTCCTATCACATCAACTTATTTTACTTTTTTCAAATGAAGGTGAGAGAGAAAATATTTTCCCTAGGCTGGAGGGTAAGATAGAGGAGGTAGGTTCCTGAAGCTCATTGGTCCAGATCCACAAACACAATTCTAGGAAAAGGATGATCATTCTCACCCCCTGTAGAAGTCTGATATTTTTTATGAACTCCAAAAATATATATTGGATTATGTTTGTGAACTGTTCTGTTCCTCAGGGCATAATAGATTGGATTGGATTTAGAGGCTTCACTTTTACTTGATTAAATAATGATTAAGGTTTGATTGGGCCATGTCAGTAGGATGTTGCCCCCTTGAGGGGGCAGGGACTCACAGAGAAAACGACATGGAAAAGAACACAGAGTTTGGAGTTTTTCAGTTTGGAGCACTGGGAAGTAAACACACAGAGAAGAACATATGTGAGGAAAGAGAGAAGGGCAGAGGCCCCGGGAAGAGAGACCAGCCATTTGCCTGATAGTTTACAGCTGTCTTTGTAGAGCATGCAGATCAGCTGAGCCCAGAGAGAAATGAGCCCCGGGAAAGAGACGAAACTTATCCCAGCCTGCAGCTGATATTGGAAGAAAATGTGACCACAGAGCCTTCAGAGGAAGAGGGAGGCTGAACTCTCACAGACATCAGCAGCCATCTTGCTCCAACATATGGCAAAAGACTTTGGTGAGGGAAGTAACTTACACTTTACGGACTTGTTAACTGTAGCTTCTACCCCAAATAAATACAATTTATAAAACCCAAAAGATTTCTGGTACTTTGCATCAACACCCCTTTGGCTGACTAATATACTCCCTCTATTCCCGTTGCTTCCACCAATAATATACAAGTACTTTCTTAAGAAAGAGGAAACTACTATCATGAACAATAGTTTCTGCTTTTACAAAGAAGTCAGGAAAGATGTGTTACTTAAAAATCCTCAAGACAGATTGAGAATAAAGGATATTCAAGGAACTGAACTGAGAACATTGTTAAACTGTTTACATTAGTAAACAATCAGAGCACACTAAGGCATACCATTGGAAATTATGACTTAGAGCAGTGCTTATCAAACATTAATAACCTTAAAAATCACCTGGGGATTTAATTAAAATGTAGATTTTCATACAGACATCTGAATGCAGAGTGTGATTGTGCATTTCTAACAAGCTCCAAGGAAATGCTGATATTGCATGTTCATGGACCACATGGTGGGGAATGAAGCTAGATTTACAAATGAAGTGCCTCATTCCCTGGACCTGGCCTTTATGCTGAGACACAAGTGACATATCCATAGAGAACACCAAATTTCATCATTAGAATGGAAAGATATTTGGGCTAAAGGTTTAGAATAATGGTTTGTTGGAAAATGGAAGCATTGCCATCTCAGTGAACATGTTTCATCTGTGGATATTTTTAAGGCCTGCTTTATATCTTTGTTTGGGAGACTATAGATCAAAAGATTAAGCACGAGACTTACAAAAATTTGGGAGACATTTATTATTTTGGATTCCTCAGCAGTCTTATCTTTTGGTGGTCTTACAAACATGCAGAAGAGTACCCCTTAAAATAGGGTGACAGCCATCATGTGAGAACCACACTTGGAGAATGCCTTATGCTGTCTTTCGGTTGATTTTATCTGGAGGATGGCAGCAAAAATAAAGGCATAGAACACCAGGATGATGATGAGGGAATTGGAGAGGTTGAAGCCTGCTGATATGAACATGGCATGTTCTTTGACATAAGTATCAGAGCAAGAAAGCTTAATGAGAGGTGGGTCAGCACAGTAGAAGTGGTTGATGACATTGGCTCTGCAAAAGGACAAGTGGAAGGTCAGAATGGCCTGGAACAGACCATCTGAGAAGCCATAGACATAAGGAAATGTGGCCAAGCATTTGCAGACTCTCCTGGACATTTTCACACTGTAGCACAGTGGGTTGCATAGGATCATGTAACAATCATAGGCCATTGCTGCCAGCATGTAGAAGTCGGTAAGGAGGAGTGTGATGAAAATATAACACTGTGTAAAGCAGCCAGCATAGGATATAGTCTACCTGTCTGATAAGAAAGCAGTTAACATCTATGTAGTTGCATTGGAGGTATAACACAAGTCCACAGATGCTCTGTTATTGTGATAATTTAGAACTATATGTTTTCCAGGAAAACATGTTCTTAAATCTAACCCACCCCTATGGGCATAAACCTATTATAAGTAGGACATTTCGGTTAAGTTACTTCAATTAAGGTGTAGCCAAGTTGTGTATTAATACTCTTAATGGTGTCCTATACAAGAGAATGAAATTCAGACAGAGACAGAAAGTCATAGAAAAAAGAAACTGAAAGGAAGGAAACCCAGAGGAGAAGGGAGAGACCAGAAGATGCTGCCATGTTCCTGCTATATGAGTGAGGAGCCCAGGATCACCATCAGCCAGTCTTTGGGAAGAAAGCGTCGCCTTGATGATGTCTTGATTTAGATATTTTTCTCAGCATACAACCGTAATCTTGTAAGCTAATAAATTCACATAAGTAAAACCAAAACCAAAAACAAAAGCAAAAACAAAAATATTTCATGGTATCTGCTTTGAGCAGCTTAGCAAGTTAAATCTGTTAGTGAAGAAGTACATTCCGATGTGAAGGTGAGAGTCTAGTCTGATTAACATCACCAACCCAGGTTGCCTAAGAAGGTGACAGGGTAAATAACAGAAACAACACAAAGAGGAGAGGCTGGGGTTCTTGGCGATCTGTATGCCCCAGGAGAATGAATTCTGTTATTGTACAGCCATTTTTAATGAGCATTTCCTGAGTGTCTTTGTTTGCTCTTGAAATAAATGGAACAAAGAAGACAAATAGGTACAATTCATGTTAACAACAATAAATCATTTTCTCTAAACCTGCACATTTCATCCAAAACAATCTCTTTCTGGTTACTACATAGACAGATTTCATACATCTATTAAGCCATTATTTCATTTTTCTTTGTATTAAATTCCTTGTAGATTTCTATGGGTATACCTATACCTATAAGTTAGCTGTGCTGATACCTATACTGATACTTAAGCCTGTACCTCTACCTACACCAATACTGTCTATCCATCCAAGTGACCTACATGTCTACTGTCTCCTTGGAATGGATTTTGCATGTCAAAGTCTACTTATTGGAAAAGACCCAGTTTGCACCCTCCTCCTTTGTGAAGCATTTCTCCTTTCTTCCCTCATACATGAGGGTGAATAATTTCCTTTCAGGTCAACATTTCCAGGAAAATCTCTCTCTCTCTCTCTCTCTCTCTCTCTCTCAGTCTCTTTGTGGGGTGTGTGTGTGTGTGTGTGTATAAAGTACCTGCTTTCTCCTCCACATATAGCAATTCTTCAAAGGCATGGACAATGTCCAAGTTCATTATTGTACCATGACTGCTCAACACATATTTATATACTGAATGTAAAAAAATAAGAAAACAAACAATAACATATGCCTGAAAAAATCAATGACTTACAGTGTTTTACTCATCTCTGTATCTCTGAAGAAATTTTCATAATGTAATGTACTTAGAAGAATGCAGGATGGCATGAACTTTAGGGTAGAGTGAGTTGCTACAAAGGTGCTTTGTGGGAATCCAATATCAGGTCACCATAGAAACTTTCAGTAAATATCCCTTTGTTGTTCAGAATAAGGAGCCTAGAATGGCACATCTCCTTGCCACTTAATAAGTTCCATCACAGCCTGTCTCCCCGGAATGGCCAAAAGTGCTAGGGGTTAAGGTCCGCGGATGGAAATTCTGCAAGCCTCACTTCACCCTAGAAAAGAGACAACAATCTATACTGTTTGAATGTTGCTTTTATCTACCTTGGGGAGAGAGTTTGCCACTGAGAATTCCTGTTCTAATGAGCATCTGATGTGGCTTGTTATATTTTCCAGGTTGGAGGCCTGGCAGGGGCTTTTCATTGCACTTAACATTTCTTCCAAGTTGTAGAATAAAACACAATAAAAAAAAAAAAAGTGCAGGTATCTAAAGACTAGAGGATGGTCATATAGCATGTATGTGTTTGTGAGTTCCCCAGAGAATGAGGTGAGGGTAAGCAAGGTCTGAGGGATGGTTGCTTAACCCGTGTGTGCTATTCTCCTAATGACTGTAAAAATCAGTCACTTGGGAACCTTGTTAATCAAGCAAATTTAAAGAACGTTTGTTTCAGAAAGACTCATGTCAGATATTGAGGCCTTCATATTAGCAAATTATCCAGAGGATTATTATCTTTTTCTTTTTCTTTTTTTTTTCTTCTTTGTGGAAGATTCTTATGGGGGCAGGGGAGACACAGTGAAAATGCTTCAATGAACATATGTTAATAAAAGAAAAAGTATCTTCAAATTAAATGAATTGCACACAGTATTTTAAGGATGATCAATAGCAATGACAATGTAATACTAAAGAAAATAAGTTAGGTTTTTACATATTGAGTATTTGAGCTTTTAATCACAGATATATCTATCGAGGTATTATTCTTTTGTTTGTATTGTCAGCACGCTTCGCATCACAGACTAGTGTTCAATCCCCTCTTTCTTCTCTTAAGATGCTTTTATTTTTGCCCTATCTCTCGTACTTAAAGTGTGTTTACAGCCTTCCCAATTCTTATCTCCTTTACAAATGAGAAATAATTTAATACATTTTACTAAAAAATTGCCAACACTGTATCTATTTTTATGTGTTCTGGCCATATATATTTTCTATGTTAATATTTGATATTACTAGATATGTTAAAATAAAAGTAAAGGAAAAAGAAAAAAAAACAGGAATTTCACAAAAATACATTTTGAGGCAATTAATCAGAAATATAAAATTCTAAGGATTGAATTTATAAACAATTGGATTCATTAAAAATATTAAATAGTTTCTGAGAAAAAGATAATCATAAACTATAAGAAAATTAATATCTTTGTGTATAAATAACGTAAAAGCCTAAATTATTGGACATTATCTTCTTTGATTGTTTTATTATTGTTGTGATTCTTCCAAAGCCTAGATTCTGTGGAGTTGAGGAAAGAGTGAGAATTAAGGATAGAGGAAGAATGGAAGCCATCTGCAGTTAAAACAAACAAACAACGACAACAAAAAAACATAAATGAAACATAGAAGGTACTTTCATTTAGGATGCTCTTATCTATAAGAAACTGAAAAATCTATTTAGAATGGCTTAAACAATAAAGAGATTTATTGTGTGACATAGTATGAAATCCAAGGGAATATAGTTTTGGTTTTGGTTGGTTAGATTCAGCTGTTAAATATTGTTATCAAGGACAAGTTTTGTTCCATCTCTCTGTTTTGCCATATAAAACATAGTGTTTAACCTAAGATGAATTCTGCTCACGATCATTAGATGACTGTCATAGCAACTAGTAAAATATGATTTCTTTTGCATATCAAATGTCAGACATCAACTACCTTTTTTCCAACATTAGCAACAATGATGCCCTTTCTGTTTAATTGACTGAAACAAAGAAAGTGATTTGTTCAGTAACAGTCATCAGAGAATTGCTATTTCAAATTAATAAGGATCCACATCTTAATTAAATGAGCTTTTCAAGAAGTGTGTAAGTGATTTAGTCGTGTGGTAGATAAATAAAAAAAATTTTTTTTAAAGTCTGTTAAAAAAGAGGAAATAGGAAATGAATGCTGATATAAAACCACTATTGTCTACTATGCAGGGAATGAAAGAATACGTGAGGTAAAGATTAATTTAAATAACTCACTAAGAGGAACATATCAAAAAGTTTAGGTACAGTCATTGAAGAGATGTGTGCACAAACACACACAAAAACACACCAAATCGTTAATTTGATTCAGTGTTTGTTCTCCTTGTGGTTTAAGATTAAAAAAAAAAAAAAATGAACAGCAAAAACTTATTTTACTACAAGTTTTAGAATGCTAGTAAAGTGGTCTCTATTTGCAGCTATACTTTCAATACCAAGGTCAGTAAGTACTTAATGAACATTTGTGAATAAATTCATAAGAGATATGACTGACATATATTGATAATTAATTATGTAACAGGTTGTAGTTTAAATCCTCAGAAACATGGTAGATACTATTATTAACCCTATTTTATTGATGATAGAAATGAAGTACAGAAAGATGAGGTAATTGGGCCAATGTTAGTGGGCATAACATCTGAGATACAAACCCAAAGTAATCTTACTTGAGAACCTCCTATATTAGGTGTTGCTGCAATATATTGCCTCCCTAAATTTGAAATTTACCAGGAAATACCATATATAGACATAGAAGGCCTTGAGGAAAAATATGATAAGGAAGAGCTAGGACAAAGGCACGGTGGTATCCTTGCAGAGTGTTATATAAAAACAGAGTTGAGTCGCTCATCTTCCCTTTAACCGCAAGTATGTGCTACTATGTGGCTTACTAGTAAACTCATAAACATCTATTTTGCAGCTGAGCCATAGCCTATGATCATCTGTACTCTAACACCAAAGAATAACATCCTTAGAAGCAATAGCAAAGCTTACATAGGTGGTCAGTAAAGAGTCATGGAATACAATATTGTTTCTGCAGTTTAACTGCTTAGTAACTATGGGCAAATCCTCCATTTCTCCATTTGAAAGTGGTAATAGTAATGTGTCCTACATCCTAAAGCTTTTGTTGTTTACAGTTCAAGATAAAATAACGAGTTTCTGCATTGAGCCTGGAACTGTTCCGGGACAAAATGGTGACATGTATTCATTAAACATTTTTGTAGTCACTAGCAATATGTTCAGTGTTTAGAGGAAGACCTCTTAGAAGGTCCACACTTGAGGTTTGCATTGTCTACTTTGCTGTATTAGAGTGCCCAGTACCCCTTGGATTTGAAGGAAATTCTGTCAGACCTGTTTTACTGCTATATCCATAAGATATAGGGGATTGTATGATTTCTATGTAAATAGATCAAACATAATGTCCCAAATTTGCAAAGAAAAAGTCTCCTATAAATTCCTGTTGAAGGAATTTGTGGTTAGCAGAGTATGAATGAATAAAGCAAGAGAGACAAAGGTAGGGGAAAAAATAATTCTCCAAATTTTATTCAGAGTATTTGTTTGTTTATCCATCTATGTTTTCCTTTATGCCAGAGAGAATTTAAGGAGTTTAGAGTATATAACAGAATTTGGTACAATCGTGTTACTGGTAAACAAAAATTTGACTCTAAGTTTTTTAGCATTATGCATAAATAGTTCAGCTTTCTTTTTTGTAAAACTCTAATGTCCAGAAGTTATTAAAGAAAAAAACGATCAAGAAAAGTTGAAGTATCCTTAGTTTAAGTTCAGACAATACTAATTATAATGAAAGGATTATACTTTCAGATAATACTACCTATTCAGATAATAATCATTAATGAAACCGTAAAATGAAAAAGGATTGTACCAAGAGTCTGGAATATATCTTTTTCATATATGGATTCCTGGACTTGTCATATACTATTTCATAAATGATGCAAGAATGAAAGAAGGGACCACAAACTCAAGTAACTAAGGGGACCATTTAGATAACAGAAATGAGTGGAGTGAGTGGGGCATAAGGGTGAATGGAGGTGAACTGGAGAGTGGCTCCAATCTAAAGACTCATCAGCCACTCAGGCCACTGGAATTTTTGTTAGGTGGCAATGTAGGCCCCTTATTCCCAGAACTTGAAAGCTCCCAATTATAAAGATTTACTAGAATTCATTTTATTCCATAAGCAGTGTATCAAATATAAACTTTTAGTAATTAATTCCATTTTAATATAATATTTAACCTGGGTGTTAAAAATATTTATAAGTTTGATCCATTAAGCTGCAAATAAAAATTCAGTACATTGGCAATGTCACCAAATATATATTTCAAGTTTCTAAGCTGTTGGGAATTAAATCAGGAATGCTTACAAGGTAACTATTTTGCCTCTTTGATGCAACCAGGATACTACATGATTTAATCACTATAAAAAAATACCGTGTGTACACAAACAGCATTGACCATAATGTATGTGAAATTATTTTGCTAGGAAGATAAGCATGATTGATATCAGTGCTTGCCTTGGGAAAGCCTGTTAATATCTTTTTGATGAGGGAGACTTATGAAGAGAAAATTAAGTGCAATTGGTACAATAATAAATATTTGCACAGTGACTAATTATGCTCACGAAACTGAGTAGACATCAAAAAACCTAACCCTTACCTGGGATTTAAACGCTCATTAGGAATTCTGTCAGAAGGCAAATGTAGAGAAGTTTTCGGTAATATGAATAGCATATGCAAACATGTGTGGATTGCCAGAGAAATCAAAGATATTCCACTTGAATGTAAGCATGATTTTTTTTTATTGTGGCAAATCAAAAATTTAAGAAGTGATAAGCAAACTAGGAAATCTTGCTATGACAGGACAAGAGGTGTATACACTCCTAAAAATTATGAAATAGCATATATTTTCTTGGACTTTTCTTTTTTTTTGGAGTGTATGTTAACCCCAAGTATGATAATACATGATAACTGATACTCCCTGGTGCTTTGAAATAACTTCAAGGCTTAAATCTACAACTTTGACCATTGTGGTCATTCATTTCATGATCAATGTATTTAAAAAGCTAAGGCTTTTCTTCCCTAAGAGGAAGGATCACTTTGGAAAAGTTTCACCTTAATACGTATAAATCTTTTGTTTTAATGTCATAAAGGCACTCAGCTAATGTATTCAAAATTACCAAATGGCAAAAATTGGAACTTAATCTGCCTACTTCATGCTCTTTCTTGTCCGAATATACAGCTACATACACTCCACAGCTTAGGAAGAAGATAATTGTATTTTGATAATAGTACCTCCTGACACGCATGAAGATACTTCAGTTTAACAAATAATATCCTGCTTGTTTCTCAGTTCCCTTTTAAAAGAGACTGCAGCAGATATAGAGCAATTTTGATTAGGAATGAGAAAATTGGACACAAATAAATGTTAAGTGTGTTTTCACCTGAGTTTTTAGATTAGTATTTTCAAAACTGTGGTCAGCAGATTTTCTGAGGGGATGTGGAGGGAAGAGTAGGTGTAACATGTGGCATTTTTGGGACTTTGGAATTGTTCTGAATGACATCGCAATGATGTATACATGCCATTATACCTTTTGTCAAAACCTATAAAATTGTGTGGTGCAAAGTGTAAAACATAATGTAAACTATAAACCATGGTGAGTAGCAATGCTTCAATATGTGTTCACCGGTTGTAACAAATGACCCACACTAATGAAAGATGCTGTTAATGGGGAAAAGTGGGGAAGGGAGAGGGGTTAGGGTATATGGGGATGCCCTATATTTTCGATGTAAAATTTATATAATCTAAAACTTTTAAAAAATAAAAAATAAATAAATCACTGGAAACAAAACGAGTCTATGGCAAAATAAATGCGGAAAATTCCATGTTTTGAAAATGAAATAAAATGGGTTTCACTACTGCAGAAATTCCCAGAGCCTTTTATATGTCCATGTGCTAAAGGTGTGGGCAGGAATATGCAACATTTCCCAAGCTGACTCATTAAGAGACTCTGAGGCATCTCAACTGCTCTCTTTAGTCTAAAAATTCTAAATTCCACAATGACCAGATAGTGGTAGAATCATTTCTAGACAGTCTCAGTGTAAAATAAAGTCACATATACATTTATATGTGTTTATCCATATTAATTTAAATGAAGTTATTAAATGCATAAGGTAAATATTGTCAACAAATGTAAAATATCTTTGGTAAATCTATGATATACACATATTTGTTGCATTAGAACTAAGGCTTTTTTTCTGCTAAAAGTAACTTCTCTGAATGAACATGAAATATTTAATGGAAACTCAGCTGAAGATTATTTCTATTTCTACAAGTAAATGCTTTTAAAGCTTGCACTACCAGCATATCACAGGCTAATGTTTAATGACTGTGAGAGTCATTTTTGATAGCTTCCTATTTACTATTTACTGCACCGAGTGCACCTTATTTTTTAGAAAGATTGCTTCCTTATTTCATATTGATGCAATCAGCAGCAAAATACTTCTCCCCTGACTCTTACCATTTCCTAACTTTTATCTCAATATAGAATGCCAAGTAATTCATTTTGAAGTAGTAGAGAGATTGTAGAACAATTGTGTGTGTAATACCATGAAAATTGTGGATTCTCTATGACAAATATTACTCAGATAAATATCTAATTCTCAGTTATTCAGGGCACCAGACAGACTTTTAAGTAAGGGATCTCCTATGACATTCTCCTATGACATCTGAAGATTACTGGTAATTAGGAGTCAGCAGAGTTTTCAAAAGTCTAGGATCTTTATTGAAAGATAAATAATTAAAATAAAATTCCACATGAGGTTCCATTGGTTCAATATTATCAAATTTCTTCTCTTGGGATTGAAATGAGCACAGATAACAAAAAAAATAGGGAGAAAATACATATTTATTCATGCTGATAAGTTTGATTCATATGGATATCAATACTCATATATGTTTATTGTTGATTTTGTAAAGATACATTATCACTACTTGTAGAATAATAGTGATTATTAAGCAGAAAACCATTTATGGTAACATGGTATAAAAAGGTGAACACTTGGTAAAATTCAAAGCTCCAAGGATTTTCTTTATCCTCTTACTTGATTAAAAAAAAACAAAACAATCAGTAAATGTACAAAGCTAAACTCTACATGTGTCATGATGCCTAAATTACTACTTATTAAAATGGTCCTTTGGGGACAAATTTTTCCTCTTCAGGCTCCAGTTAAAATGTAGATGTCCTAGGTTGCAGGATAGCATTGAATTACTATCGGTTACTAATCCGTGTGCATAGGGTCACCATTTTGCAGTACTATAAGATGGATAAAAAGTGAGACTTGGGGACATTAAAGTCAAGGAAAAGACCATAGAAAATAGAAGTAAGGCTTACTGAAATTTAGTTTCAATACATGAGTCCATAAACTACTTCAATTTGTCCTTAAATCATAGAAAAATCTGCCAGAAAAGCTGGGAAAATATTGATATCTTAAGTATGAAAATTATTTAAAAAGTTTATGACATGTTGTAATTAGAGCTATGCATAACATTGCATGTGAATATACATTTCATAGGAATGAGAACCTTTCTTGTCTACTCTGCCAAGCACCTTCTCCCTGTCTGGGTCCTCCATTCCAGTGTCTCACAAGCATCAAAGCAGGGCACATTACCTAATGACTACTCACAAACCTAAATTCTAGGTCTTATTACCCACATCATGGATTTATATTAGCCAATGACATTTCAGTAAAAACTACTTTGAGTACTTATTTAGAAAATAGACTTTCTATGGACAGTAAGTAATTTCCTTTATGTGTACTTGGGTCCCCATCTATTCAATACCAGACATTGACTAAAGAATACCAGACATTGACTAAAGTGACTGTCATTTCTAAATTTCTGACTTGACAATTATGATAATTACCAATTCATCCCACATATACTTATTACTAGTGATTGTACCTTAGTTACTATTAAATTTGCCCCCAGAAGTTTTCTTCTCAGTAATTTTAAGAGAAATATAAAATTTCCTATAATAGCTCTAACTTTGCTATGATGAATATGATTCCTCTTTGCATTTGCCTATTTTTCTTTGAATCATTTGGTAACGTTTTTCAGGATGACTACCTTTGAAGAGATATTCTAGAAATATTGATAAGTTGATGAATTTAAGCAGTAATTCCAATATGGTTATTTAATGTGTACTTAGTACTTGAGTGAATGGTTGGAATGTCATTTTTGGAGAAAAATGATAGTATAAACACATAATTCCAATAAAAGTTGAGTGTTTTTCTAGTTATCAATCTAAATCAGAAATGTATACCAACTCATTTAAACAATTTAAGTATTTAAGGTAACATTGAAAGCTGCTTTTGTTGTCTCCTGACTCCTTCCAATGAAGATCTAAAACTGAACTATAAAGAGAAAGTGCAGTATGTATGTCAGAATTTTAATTTCTACCTGAGCCCTGGATAGATTTTCTCAGACATTTAGTGGTAGAATAGAAGAGTTGATCTGAATGATTTATAACCATGTTGTACTTTTATCCCTAATGTGTTTTTCAGCACACCCTGAAGAAGTAATTACAAAATTACTGCAAGTGATAATCCAAGGAAAAATAGTAATTGGCATAGACTCACACTCTCTAGACTCTTGGGATTTGTTCAACATGATTACATCAATTGTGATCGTGTTGAGTTGATTTCTTCTTGTGATCACAAGTTTATTCTCATGGGATTTTTACATTTTAGGTCATCATTTATTCCAGTCAGACGACAAGAAAAACTAATAATGATATAAAATGACATAATTAATGGGCTTTGATGCTTTCTATGGCCCTTTCCTGATGTGAATTGTTTTTTTATTTAACATGTTTTGCCAAAGAGAAATGAATTTCTTATTATTATATTACAGCCCTCCAACTTCATAAAATTGTTAACTTTTTATTTTTACCAGAATATTGAAGAGAGTGTGAGGTGTACTGAAGTTTCTGGCTACAGAGAAGATAAGGCACACAATGGAGAAAATGATAACTTGTACTTGGAGAAGTCTAGAAAGTTAACAGAACTGCATGGGGTGACTTGGAGACATATTTCCTTGCTCAGGTGAGGAAAAGAGGACATGATATCTGGCATATATGAATTTAGAATATCTTGGTTGTAAGTTGGTGCAATCACGTCTTTTCACTGTGCGGGTGTATGTAAGCTTGGTGGAAGAACTTTCTTCTTGCTCCTGACATCACACGGTCCTTGAGGCTGACTGATACTTAAGGTAACTTTTGTTTTTATTAATTGGCAATTTTAATCAGATGATAATAATGATGATGGCAATGATGATAAAAATAGTACTAATGATATAAGTATTTTTTCACAAAAGAGGTAAAATAAATATAAAACAAGAATAAAGAAACTAAATCAACTGTAAATTCCCACAGTTAACCCTGAACTACCCATCTTAGTTTTTCCTCTTCGAATAAAATATATATTTTTAATCTTATTCATGTATAAAGTTATATGGAACTTATTTTGCCTAACAAAATAAAAAGAATATTTTTCTACCATATAGATCTTTTACATGAATTTATTCATGTATAAAATCTGGCACACAGTAAGAAAATAATTAAATAACTAATATCTCATTATTAAGTATTTTATGCAATTGCA
>JAQZBX010064466.1:0-16489 GCA_029593785.1 Cabassous unicinctus | reverse complement strand
AAAGAAGGAAAAATTGGGATAGATTATCTCACCTCTAGAAGCTTCAACCCATCAGTAAAAAAAAGTTGAACATTTACTCAGTATTTATTCAAATCCTCTCATATATTACAACCATAAAATACAGATAAACTACTCTGAACCATTTATACAATAAGATTCCACAGCTTGCAAAATTTCAAATTAAACTCATAGGAGAGACACATCAATTATAAAATTCCATTACCAAGTACTCAGGGGAAATAAACACAAAGATAAAATTCTCATTTAAATAAAAGTTTGAATGAATCTTCTAATTTTTTATTCTACTACAAAGAGTCTCTTCATGTTATAAGTTGATGCATTTCCTCAGCTTCTACTGCATGGATGACTTTTCAAATGGAATAGGAGTCATTATTTCAGGGATTCACAAATTAGTTTACTTCCAAACATTCCATTAGCAAAAAAAATTTCCAGTCACATGGATGCATCACAGCATTGTCCTTCTGTGTACATGATATAACTTTGGGTTAAAGGTGTTTGGTATTTAAAGGCATAATAGTAAACCATTTACCAAATTTGCAACCAAGGGTAGGAAAGTGGATTGGAAAATACTTCTGGAGTTTAGCTTCATGAAGATAGTCTGCTTCTAGTGTTTATAAATTACAAACTAAATTCTTCAGGCATATTTTGTTGCCAAAAGTTTGTAATGAAACATGTTTGCCATGTATGGGGAAATATTACTACATTATTCAATTCTTGTTTCTTATTTAGGATATGTACAAAGATAACTCTCTTATCATCAGATTTTATTTCTTACTCTTTCACTTTCTTTCCTGCATAATCATAATCTTTTAAACTCTCTTTACCTTCAAGACCTGTGTTTCTAGCTTTCACAAGGCAAGGTTTAAACAAACTTCTGAATTTTCCTCACTTTGTGATTTCTTTCCTTCTGATGCACTTCGTTCACAAAAGTTCCTTAAAGATTTTAGTCTTATCTTCTTTCTTCTCTGTGACCTGACAGCCTAGTACTGAGTGTTTTAGTGCTTAGCATTCATTTCTGGCCCAGACAATTCTCTTTTAACCCACAGATTCTCTCTCCTGGAATTTCCCCTTCTGAGAGATATAACATCTATAACTTGTGATTCATGACAGCATGTACTTTTCAAACAACCTTGCCCAATTTCCTCTCCCAATTTGGATATTTCCCCACCATGGTGTCTGGCTGTGAACCTAGAGAATAGATTTCCCCCAGAGTACAATGAGCACTTAAGACTGAAAAATAAAGCAGACCACTCCATATAATTTACAGACCAGGAAGCTGGTCCTGAGTGATAGCAGGATATTTTAAGTAACAGTTCTCACTGCCCAGAGGTTTACAGGGTGTTATTTAGGGCAAGAACAAGAAGGCACCAAGGCAAGTCAGGGTTCGCATGATCATAAATATGACTTTTTGAAGTTACTGATTGTTTTAGTTTGCTAAAAGCTGCCAAGCAATATACCGGAAATGGATTGGGTGTTACAATGGGGATTTTATTAACTTATAAACTTACAGTTCTGAGGCTGTGAGTCAAGGCATCATCAGGAAATGCTTTCTCCCTGATTACAGCTATGGGAGCTCAGGCTCAATGCAACATCATTAGAAGATTGTATATATTTGTGTATATGTCCATATTTATGCCAGCATTACACTGTTTTGATCACTATGACATTGTATTAAGTTTTAAAATCAGGGAGTGTGAGACCTACCGCCCTGTACCTCCTTTGTAACATTATTTTGACTTTTCAAGGCCCCTTAAATATGAATAAAATATTCATTAAATATGAATTTGTGGATTGACTTTTCCATTTCTGTAAAAAACAACTGCTTGAATGTTGCTAGGTATTGCTTTGGGTCTGAAGATTGCTTTGGTTAGAATTGGCATCTAAATAGTGTCAAGTCTTCTTAATCTTGAATACAGAATATCTTGCCCTTTATGTAGGTTTTATTTAATTTATTTCATCAGTTTTGTATTTTTCAGCATACATAACCTTCACTTTCTTATAAACTTTACTTAGATATTTTATTCCCTTAGGGTCTTTTTTCAATGAATTTTTAAAATTCGGTTTCAGAATATTCTTTTTTGGTGTATAGAAACCTAATTGATTTTTGCAAATTAATTGTATATTTGCAATTTTGCTGAATTCATTCTTTCTAGTAGTTTTCTTATGTAATTTTGGGGATTTTCTATATAAAAGCACATGTTATTTGCAAACAGAGATAGTTTTATTTCTTCCTTTCCAATACCTTTTGCTTCTTTTTCTTGCATAATTGTTGAACAAGGACTTCCAGTACAATGTCATATAGCAGTGGTGAACGTCCACATCTTTGTTTTCTGCCAGACTTCAGAGGGAAAGTTTTCACTATTTTACCATTGAGTATAATGTTTATTGTGGATTTCCTTCTATTTCTTCTTTTACTCTATTACTTTTTTTCTGATGAAAACTGTCAGCATACATTCAAACCACTGATAGCCTTCCTTGATTCCATGAGAAAATGGAATTCTTGTAGTATAATGATTGGTTAACTGTTTACTTAGATCTATAGGTTTTTGATGATTTTATTAAAATATTTTTATAATTTTTTCAGAAAAGTTGAAACATTATCTGCAATAGGTTCCCAATTAATTTTTAAAAGAATTTAAATAATATTTATCCTAAATTTATGATTAAGGATAAATCTGAATAAACTTAAGGCTACTCAACAAAATATTTTCCTAAAAGATTGAGAATAATAATGTAATATAAGGAAGGAGCCCTCGTAAACTAATGGTTTTCAATACTGTTGGATTAGTTCCATAACCTAGCTCTAAGTTAAATTATGTAGTTCTCTATTGTGCAGAAAACTTGACTGCATTTCCTCTAATTAAGTCAAGACCCCATGGTATATTAGATTATTGATATATATTGCTCTCCATCTACCCACACCTCTTGGCCAGATTCACGTTGCATTTAGCTATGTACCTTGCTTTGTTCCATTAACTGTGAAATAAAGAAACAATGTACTCAGTCTCTATCAGGTATTTCTTTTTTTTTTTTTTCCTTTTTTACCACTTGACACTTTTGTAGCTTCTAAACATTTTTATAAAAAAGCATGCTCCAAGTAGTTACTTCCCCCTAACATGGGCTCCACTATGATAGAAGAGGATAAAATCCAACTGAAATCCATAACCTGAAGCAAAGCTGGACTTAATGATATACATAACCACAATTAATTCTCATTATTTTGTGCCAATATATTTGAGTTACTGTCTTTTATGAAATGAACATTGAATGATAAAGGAATGTACACAACACAGCTAAGCAGAATGGTGGGAATTTTAAATGTGCAGTTTGACAAAAGCATACAACAAAGTTACTCTCATCACATTAAAGACAAATGGATTTCTTCATAGATACCTCATGTCTCTGTCTATCCATTTCTGGACTAGACCCACAGACAATGGCCATTATGATTTTTCAACATTAGATTAGTTTTACCTACTTAGGACTTAATGTAACTAGAACTTTACACTTTTATGGCTGACATTTCTCAGACCTTTGCTAGTTTTCAGGTAAATCCAACATTTTTGCACATGTCAGAAGTGTGCTCCATTTAATTACAATTACTGACAAACACGATCATTTTTCCCATTCCCTTGCTGTTGGAAATTTGATTTACTTCCAGAAATTTTGTTGTTTCTGTTGTTGTTATGAATAAAGCCTTTATGCAAACTTCTAAGTAAGTCTTGTTATATATGAGCATATTATAATTTTCCACAGTAAATCCATAGTTATGTAATTTTGGGTAATAGGTCTTAGGTAAATCTAACATTTACCTAAAAACATGTACCATTGCACATTCTTACCAGCAATGTGTGAGACTCCCAGTTGCTCTACAACTTTGTCAGTCTTTTCAATTGACTTTTTTTTCATCTGCATAAACAGTATTTTTGTGGTTTTAATTTGCATTTCCTAAATGATTAATAATGTTGAACACTTCCATGTGCTGATTATTCAAATGTATACTTTCTTTAAATGTCTGTTCAATACTTTTGCCAATATTACTCAGTTAATTTTGTCCTTTTTATTATTGTTTTGTAGTTTTATATATAAGTGGATTCAAGTCTTTGTGAAGGGATAAATATGATGAATATTTTCCCCACATATGTTTGGATATTCACTCTCTTAGAGGTAGGTTTGATGGATTCTACTGTTCATTAAGTCTTTTTATCATTTTTTGCTTCTTGAATTTATTGTTAATGACTTCCTGAATATGTCTACAAAAATTTTGGAAACACCATATTAAGCACTAATCCTGAGAAATGAATGACTGATCAATCAATATGTCAGTGTGAGTTGCTCCAGAATTTGTTTCCCCACAGAATCTAGGAAAGGAAGCAAAAACTAGCAGAATAAAATTTAAAAAATGGAAGAAGAATCTCATAGAGCCCTTGAACCCCTGCCCAACCCCTCTGCAGTATGGTGTAGAGCTAATCTGCACTCTCAATGTGACTCTCCATAGTTAATGCATTAAAATAATAAATATACAGTGGGCAGCAATTTTTTATAATATTCCAATTTTTATTTTTTTATATTTTGTTATTTTAAAAATTATTTTATTTTCTTATTAATTATATTTGGTTATTTTGTTGGCTTCATTTTTGGAGAGGTTTTGGATCTCAGAAGGGTCACAACTGTGGCAGGGGAGGATCACTGTTGTCAGGTGTCAGTGATGGGTGGATGTATGAGGAGGGGTATAACTGGGACATGTCCCTAAGGTATATGAATATTTTCAAATTTTCCTCAGACAATGTCTTGGTAGATGGAAACCCACATATACCAAAAGAAAATTAAATTCCCATCCTGTGGAGTTCTGCTATATTTTCTAATAGGATGGTAAGAATCTCCTGAGTACAAGGGCAGTGCCTATTGAAGGAAGACAGACCATTAAGCCAAGGTCTTGACATTGATGCTTGTACTTATGAATTTCTTTCTTGTGCAATTGAAACATAGCCTAGTATTATAAATTGCCTTAGAGTTGCCTTCTGAAAGCCTCTTTGTGGCTCAAATGGGGCCTCTCTCTAAGCCAAACTCATCATATAAACACACTACCTTCCCCCCAGCATGCGACATGACTCCAAAGACAAGCTTCTTTGGCACTTAGGGATTATTACCAAGCACCAATTAGCAATGCATCTGGAAAAAGACCTTGACCTAAAGGGAGAAATATTAAATAAAATTGACTTCTAATGCCTAAGAGATGTCAAAGTGTGCTCAGAGTTCATTCCAGAAGTTATGCGTAGGCACAGCTCAGCAAAATGTCATTGCTACAGTAAACATTGCCTCAACCAGCAGGGCTCCTGAGGGTTCTAGAGAGATCCAGATGCTATAAGTCCATCAAGCAAGAACAGGAATTCAGCACCCTGTCAGTGGATTTCCTTTGGAATTTATACTCCCCAGTGTAACAGAGTTAAACTTATTTAGAGTTTCTCTGCAAATGACTATTCTTGAATTATTTGAACCTGTAATTAGCACTATACTTGTTAAATACATGTCTCAGAGGCTTAAATCTTAAATCACTCCCATTTCCATTCCTTAATTCTTGGCCCCGTGAATACTGACTGTGGGAGAAATAGCACCATTGTGTGGATACTGATTTAGAGCATACACAGTGGCTTGGAAAACATTGTCCCAGCCCTGCAAGGTAATGCCACCTAGTTGGCACAGTAATTGAATCTTCAAAAGGCCATTCAACTGTTTTAACAATCCAGCTTCTTCAGGATGATGGGGAACATGGTAAGACCAGTGAATTCCATGAGCATGTGCCTATTATCACACATGATTTACTGTAAAGTGGGTTCTTTGACAAGAAGCAATGCTGTGTGGAATGCTGTAGCTGTTTGGCAGTTTGATGTAATTATGAATTCCAAAAATATATATTGGATTATGCTTGTAAACTGGTCTGCTAATCTGGACATGATTAACTTATGATTAGGTTGTTAACTGGGCCATGTCAGTAGGGCATTGAGCCCCACTCCTTGGTGGGTGGGGGAATCAAATATAAAAGGCATGGCAAAGGATATATGGAACAGTTTTTGAGTTGCAGTTTTGATGTTGGAGTTTTGATGTTGGAGAGAAGGCCCCAAGAGAGAGATGAGCCAATTGCCTGAGAGTTCACAGCTGGCCTTGTGGAGAGAAACAAAGCCTAGAAAGCCTAATAGTCTACAGCTGACCTTGTGAAGGAAACAAAGTAGCTAAGCCCAGAGAGAAATGCAGCCCTGGCAAGAGAGGAACCCAAGAAACCTGAATCCTGCCAAACATCAGCAGCTGTCTTGCTCCAACATCTGGCAATGGACTTTGGTGAGGGAAGAAACTTATGCTTTATGGCCTGGTAACTTTGGACTTCTACCGCAAATAAATACCCTTTATAAAGCCCAAACAATCTCTGGTATTTCACATTAGCACCCCATTGGCAGACTAATACAAATGCCATATTGGTGGATAAGACATTTGGTAAGTCCATGGATGGAAGTTTTGCCAGAAGCATTGCATGTAGGGAAAGTAAACACATATCCAGAGAATGTGTCTATTCCAATTAGAAAATATTGCTTACCCATCCATGATGGATGTGGTCATGTGTAATCAACCTGCCATGAGGTAACAGGCTAATCACCATGGGGAATGATGCAATATCAGAGGCTGCTTGTGGTTCTCTGTTGCTTGGGTTGCAAGGCTTTGATTACTGCACATGGTTGTGGCTCCATCCATAACCCTGGAATTGAAGAAAGATGAGAGAAACTTCATCAATTCCTGGGGCAATTCAGGCAGCTTCACCCTTCATGGATTACAGTACCAACTGCATCCTCAGCTCCTACAATAATCAGCAAGTAAGAATGGGCAAGGAACAGATGAAAGACAGTTGAACAAATTCAGTTTGGCTAAACATGAGCCACTATAATGTTCCAAATTTAGTTGAACTAAGTATAGAAGAGGGGCTGTAGTGCAAAACCAATCATATATACAGCCATAGACTAAAGCAAGGAACTGTACTCAGAATAAATGCACCTAGTAAATCAGATGGCAAGACACCAAGAAAGAATTATCATCCATACCAATAAGCAGGAAGATATGGCTCAGTTGAAGGAAAGAGCTAAAACTCAAGGTGAAATAACAGAGTTGAAACAACTAATCATAGATGTTCAAAGAAATCTCAACAAATTCAACGATAAGGATAAATAGATAATGGATATTAAATAGACACTAGGTGGGCACAAAGAAGAATTTTTAAGCATGCATTGAAAAATAGCAGAAATTATGGGAATAAAAGGCACAGAAAATGAAATTTAAAATATACTGGAAGCATATAAAAGCAGATTTGGAGATGCATAAGAATGGATCACTGAACTTGAAGACAGGGCCTCCAAAAATGAATGTACAAATGAATAAAGAAAACACTGTAAAAAAAAGATGAACAAGGTATCAGTTAATTAAATGACAACAAGAAATATGCAACATATGTATCATGGGTGCTCCAGAAGGAGAAGAGGAAGGAAAGGGGGCAGGAGTATTTCAGGAAGTAATGGTATAAAATGTCCCAAACATTTTGAAGGAAATAGATATTCTTTCCAAGAAGCACAATGTACTGTCATCTGAATAAATCTTAAAAGACCTTCACTGAGACACATAATAATCAGAATGTCTAATGCCAAAGATAAAGAGAGAATCCTGAAAGCCACAAGACAAAAGAGGTTCATCACATACAAGGGATGCCCAATAACCTTAACTTGTGATTTCTTATCAGAAACTATGGAGGAAAGAATGCAGTGGTATGATATATTTAAGATTCTGAAAGAGAAAAACTTCCAGCCAAGAATCTTATATCTGGTAATACTGACCTTCAAAAATGAGGGCTGGTTTAGAATATTCACAGATAAACAGAAACCAAAAGAGTTTCTAATCAAGAAACCAGCAATGCAGGAAACATAAAAGGGAGTGCTACCACCTGAAAAGAAAACAGAGGAAAAAAAGACTTGGAAGTGAGTCCAGAAATGAAGATTATATCAATAAAAGTAACTAAAAATGTAAAAAAAAGTGTTGAAAATAAGATATGACAGATGAAACCTGAGGGTAAACATGGGTAAAATAAGAACTGTCTTTAGATTAATAACTTTGAAAGTTAATGGATTAAATTCCCAAATCAAAAGACACTGACTGACGAAGTGGATAATAAAATATGAGCTATCTCTCTACTCTTTTCAAGGCACTCATCTTAGACACAAGGATACATGCAGATTGAAATTGAAAGCCTGGAAAAAGATATTCCACACATGTGGTAACCAAAAACAAACAAACAAACAAAAAAACCTGTAGTAGAAACAAAAATAAGGGGTTAAATAGACTTTTTTTTTTTTAATAATAATTTTTTTTTAATTTTTAAAGGATACCTTGATTAGATAAATGTTACACAAAAAATATAGGGATTCCCATATGCCCCAATCCCCACATGTCTCACACCCTCCCACATAAACAACCTTCATTAGTGTGGCACATTCATTGCAATTGATAAACACATCCTGGGGCTTATTAAGCATGGACCATAGTTCACATTGTAGACCACACTCTCTCCCACACAGTTCTTCATGTTATATGATGGTATAAAATGGCCTATATCTGTCATTGCAATGTCACTCAGTGAAATTCCCCATATTACAACAGCTTTTCCCTCTCCCTGCCCCAAGAGCCTCCAGTGACCACTGGCTCTACATCAGTGTTGTAATTTCTTCCTTGCTTGAATCACAATATGTCTATAGTAGAATACAAGTAAGTTCACTCTAGTCCATAGCCCTTCACCCCATCCTGAAGAGTCTGGGATGGTGATGTCCACTCCACCTCCAGTTGAGAGGAGGCTTATATCCCATGGGGAAGACGGATGGGATTATCCTGCCTGCAGCTGCAGATGCTCTCCCTTCCCTGCATTTGTCATTGTCCATCATCATCTCCCTGCCAGTTGTCCAGGGTGAGTCCAATGAGCTGTAGAGTAGGAGTTGCTGCTCCACCAAGATTCTGGGTCCACCTGGCACATGGACAGCCCAAAGACTCAAATCTCTGGATGTACACCTACAAACTCCAGCAACAAGTATGTTTGAATAGAAAGGACAGATGAGTCAAGTGCAGAGAAGCCATAGTTGAGTCCAACTCTGTCACTCTCAGGAGCAAAAACTCCAAAGTAGGGCCCACTGGCAAGGCACCAAATTCCAGAGCTATCCGTCCTGACATAGGACCTGGGTCTCTCCAGAGCCCTCAGGAGCCCCATTATTTGGGGTGATATCCACTTTGGAGTTCTATGAGATCCTACTGAGATGCGTCACCTCAGGGATGACCTCCCAATTCATTTTGAAGTGTCTTTTCCATATAAACTCATTTATCTTTACCTTTTCCCCCTTTTATTCAAGGTTTTTTTTCTAGTCACATTGCCAGTAGACACTTGGTAACAATCCCTCGGTGCCAGGAGGCTCATCCCTGGGAGTCCTGTCCCACACTGGGAGGAAGGTAATGCATTAATATGCTAAGTTTGGCTTAGAGGGAGACCACATTTGAGCAACGAAGAGGGTTCTAAGGTGGCAACTCTTAGGCACCCCATAACAATAGGCTAAGTTTCTATTTCAAGAGCAAAGACTCATAAGCTTAGTCATCAATATCAAGGGACCATCAGTGGATCATCTTCCTTTGTCAGACACTGCCTCTGCACTTGGAGGACTGTTGCTGCTCCCTTAGAGAAAGTGGTAGAACTCTCCAGGATGGGAATTCAGTATTCTCTCATTTACTGAGTGATTCTCCACCCACTGTGACAATGCCCTGTGAATATTTGAACATATTTGTATACCATATAATTATGCTCAGGTGCACTTCCTCCCATGCACCCCCCATCCCTAACACCCCACACCAATGATCCTCCCTCACCCCTGTCGTAACCCTTCTGTGATCCAAAGCCTCTTCAAAGATGAAGCCATTACAATAGGTGAATACAATTAATAGGAAAAAGAAATAATAATGATAAGTTTAAATGTAAGAGATAAAATACAGAAAGATTTTTAAAAAACTAATAATAAAATAAAATGAAAAGATTGGGATATTACAAAATGAAAAATATAAAAAAATTTTTTTTGACAATTTGCCTTTCATCCCTGCAATATCTGGTGCCCAGTCTATACCATTGCACTTTCCCCTTCTAATTCCCCAGTGTCTCACTATTTTTCATTTTGTTTACAAAGAAGTTTTATGTCACAGCAAAGTCACACATAGAATACAGGAGACTCTCATATACCCAACATCCTCCCTGCCTTTCCTCACCCCTATATTAATACCTTTTTATATGTGGATGGTAACAATGTTATAACTGTTATATAAATCATGAAACACAGCTACTAAACCTTGTCAATGGTTTACACTATGGTTTACATTTTAGACCATACACTTTTATAAATTTTGATGTGTCAATCGCTGTATAATAATGAAGAGAAATTCTATTGACCACTAAATACCCACTGTTTGATCTATTCTATTCCTCCCACACCATCCCCCGGGGCCCATGATGACCCCCTGAATTGACTCGTTGAATGACAAGATTCATAGTTACGTGCACAAGAGGTCTTGACACACTGGTTTGTCCTCCCCTATTAGGAACCACCCTTGCTCTTGAGAGACTCCCACCTGTCTATTTCTGAACAATTCGGTCCTCCCAAAGATGGGAGTCCAACTCCTTCCTACTCATTACGTGGGTCTCCACCCACTGATACAACACATAATGACAGAATGAACACTCTCCCACTCCCTAGAAACCTCCTTTAGGTGTGCCCTGTCCTGAATGCCCCCCACAACCAACCCCTTAAATCAGTGACCCTTTGTTATTTTGCATTCCTACCTCTGTAATTTCAACCTCTAACCTACAAATCCACAGTGTTCACCTGGCCCCTCTCCCTCCCCTCTCCTCAGTATCTTGGACCTTCTGACTCACCCTTCCCAATCTACACACCTGTGATCCCTGCATCACCCAACTCAATAATATCACTACCCTCCTGTCCTATCCCTTCATATACAACTACACTCTAACACTTTACCATAGAGTACATCCATATGGGTGATGGATCACAAACTTCTCTTCTTTTTCTATTTCTTATAAACCTATCTTACAGACAATAGCTCTCTGAAACTGCTCAATTTCCTTAATTCATATCAGTGAGGTCATGTACTGCTCATCCTTCAATGCCTGGCTTCCTTCACTCAACATGAGGTCTTCAAGATTCATCCATGTTATCTTGTAGGTTAGCACTTTAAATAGACTTTAAAAGAAAGCTCTTATTAGAGATTAGAAAAGTCATTATATATTAACAAGGTGGCATTTCATCAGGAAGAAATAACAATAAATATGTATATACTAGTAACCAATGTGCTAAATTACATGAGGCAAACAGTGACAAAACTGAAAGGAGAAATAGATGTATCTACAATAATATTTAGAGACTTCAATATACAATTCTCATCATGGATAGGACATCTGTACAGAGGATCTATAAAGAATCTGAGATCTTATGCAATATGATTAAAGAACATTGGACTTCAAAAAGCAGAATATACATTCTTCTCAGGTGCTCATAGATCCTGCTCCAGGACATACCATACATTGGTTCACAAAACAGATCTCAGTAAATTTAAAAACATTGAAATAAAAAAAAGCACTGTCTCTGATCATAATGAAATAAAGCTGGATATCAACAGGCAGATATAGGGAAAACACATATATGTGGAGATTAAATCACACACTCATAACTATCAGTGGCTCATAGAAAAAATTGCAAGATAAATCAATACATATCTAGAGATAAAAACAAGAACAGAACATATCAGAAATTATGGGATGCATTGGAGTCATTTCTGAGAGGGACATTTACACCTTCAATGCTTACATTTAAAAAGATGAAAGAGCTAAAATCAATGACCTAACTGCACTGCCAGAGGAACTTAAAGAACATCAAGTATTCTCAAATCAATCAGAAGGAATGAAATAATAAAGATCAGAGTATAAATAAATGACATTGAGAACAAAAATAAATATTTGAGAGAATTAACAGAACTCAAGATTGGTTGTTTGAGAGCAGATTGTGGGAACATGGCCAATGGGTTAGGCAGATAAGGCTTAGCTCTCACAAAAACAACAAATAAAAAGACAGAGGCTTCCTTGGGGACCTGGTTTGAGGTACAGCAAACCTGGACTTTGCTTATCAATTCCCAGAAGAGTGAGAGTCAGAGAGACAAAGAAGCCAAAACAAGTAATCGTGAATTATTTAACCTCCTGGCTACCAGGAAGGGCTTCCCTCCCCCCAACCCTGAGATATTAAGAAAGGGTAAAACTCCTGGCAAATTATATCTGAGAGTAGTGCAGACATCTACCTCCATGGGAAGGTGCTCTGAGTCATATAGGAGGGTATTGGACAGATAGGGAAGCCAGGAATAATCATGGGTTACTTACCTCTGTCACTGGAAGTGACACACATATCCAGCCCACAGGGTGCACAGACTAGGTGGACCCACTGGCTCCCTGCTCCAAATGGGATTGTGACAGCAGATTCTCTGTGAGGAAGAGGGGTCTGGAGGGTGGAGAGAGATTTCTTTGCTGTGAGTTTAGCCAGGTATGTCCCCCTTGAATATTGTAAGGGAACCTGACTCCACAGGAAGAGGGGAGAGGGATCTCCCCAGGCAGTTGGTCATGCCCAGCCACCTAGGCAAAGAGAGGAATTACATCAGAGAGGAGGCAGAGACAGGCAGTCAATTGGCACCACTCCAGCTGACTGCAGGGACTCTAACCTTCCTGAGGGAAAAGTGATGTATAGCATTCTGAAAGGCCAATTAATACAAGGAGGCAGAATAGCTTAGTGGAAGAATTCTTGTCTAGCATATATTAGGTCCCTGGTTCAATTCCTAGATCTTCCTTGAGGAGTGATTCACTAGGTACCCTGCTGAAACTTTATGACAAGGAACATATAAACATTTTCTTTGTATTAGCTTTTCTTGGATATCTTATTTTTTCATGGAAAAAGTTTCCTTTTCTTTTATTTCCCTTATGTTGCACACTAAAACCCAGTTTAAAACCTACAGAGGGCAGACTGCAAGGTGAGTGATTGAGGAACACCAGCAACCTGAGAAGATTCTTAGGGGTCTAACTGAGAAGGTGGCTTTTCTTTATTTATTTATTTATTCATCTGTCTCCTTTTTTAAAAACTAGCTGCTGCTGTCCTGTTTTTTGCTTCTTTTGTATCTCCTTCTTTTGTTTCTCTGGTTGTTTATTTTTATCTTCTGTTCCTTTTTTTCTCTTGGTTACTGATTTACTCTATTTATGCTATTTCATTTCACTCCTTCATCTTTATATCTTTTGTTTTCTGCTGTTCTTTCATTCCACCTCATTTATTTGGTCTCCAATTGTTCTGGTTTGTATTTCTCCCTCTCTCCTTTTCTCTCTGTTTACTTTCTCCTTTTAACTTTATTCTTTCTCTCTTTTCTTTTCCCCAATGCTCACCATTCCAGCCATTTAATTCATTCTATATATTTTTCTGTATTCTGTTTCTTGTTTCATTTTTTCTATTCCACTTTCCTAATCTTATTCTTCTGTTCTTCTTACTCATGTTAATTTTTCAATTTCCTAGGACTTATACAGTTGTTCTCCTACCTTTTATTGTGATTATTACTGGTGGGAACCCTCTAATCTTTACATCTAAGAAATAACTTGGTGGCTTGTTGCCCTGCCTACACAGAGAATTCACCATATCAGTTCCTGCCATAAGCAGGAACTTTCCTGCTTATCTTATCTCCCTTATCTCCCACCCTATCTCCTATGTATATTACTAAATGTTTCTGTAATCTTGCTTCCACATTATCAGCCTGGAATTCTTATGATGTGATTTACAATTCCCATACCTGCCTGCTCCCCTGAACCTGCACCCTAACATTGACTGTAAAAAAAATCCTTTATAAAAAGCATGCTGTGGATGAGCTCAGGAAAACAGCTTCTTCAGCTCTTCTCCCCCTGATCTCTCTCAACCTCCCTGCTAAGAGTAATTTCATTGTGCCATCATGGGCTCTGCTGGACAGACCCCCCACAAGACTTTGCAGGATGGATTCCTGCAAGTTTTTTCCCCATCATGATTTGGACCAGTGGCACAATCGGCAAGTCAAAGGGACAAAATTGATTGGATAACTCATCATTCCAAGGTAAGGGAACAGCAAAGCCAGCTTGGGACATTTGCCTATGTGTCTAGAATTCAGTCAGGCATATTATCTATTTCATCATGGGTTCAGGACCCTTGAAAGAGCAAAAGGTTTTTGTTAAAATCATTCAGCAACACTAAAGGCAGCTAACTGTACGGTGAACACTTATAGTTTATGTATGTTCATGTATGAATGATATATTTCAATAATTTTTTTAAAAGAAAACATTCTGCCAAAAGGTTAACCAAGATAAGGAAAACATTCCAGCAGCCGCTTTATAAACCCCCTACCGCCTATATGATAATGTAGCTGTGGGTTGGTGGGGACTAATAAAATTCAACTGCTGGAAGAGTAGGAAAACTTGGCAGCACAGTTTCAAAAAAAAAAAATCAAAAGCAGTAAAATCAAAGATGTATGTTTCTATTGATATATTGTAACTCATTTTATGTTTGTTCAGTGTTGGTGTATATTTTGATACCTGCAGATGGTAATATTAAATTGATAAATGAAAATTATTAAAAGTGCTCTATTCAAATGGTCAAAAATCAAATAAGTGCTTATGTTAATAAATAAATATGGATAATAAAAATAGTTATACCCAAATTGAATTATTATTTTGACAAATTTGTTTAGTGTTGATGATAAATATATATCATAAGGTTTGCTTGGAAACAGTTTCCAAAATCATTTTGGTAACTTAAGTTTAGAAAGTATGTAGAATGTGTTTTTATTATTAAGGAAAAAGAAAGTAATTTTGTCCTAAGATAAAATGACTGATTTTTAAGCAGGAGCAAAATGTGGGACAAAATCTGAATGAATACAGAAAGTGCATGGAAAAGGAATTTTTGTGGTCACAGTTAAGTAAGATTTAATGGGTTTATCTATAAAGTTTTGAAGGTTTTAGTATCAAATAGTATACTGATACAAAGTTAAAATTGTGTCCTTTCTCAAAGTTTCTTAAATCATTGGTTTGTTTTAATAAAGGTTTATAAAGAATTTTTCTCCTGAATAATTAGTGTACAAAAAAGGGGGTCTGTTTTATCAAAATAGCTTCTTATACTTTACTTTATCATTTCCTTAGAAAAACAAGTTTTATCACTTTTTAAAGAACCAAATATTCAAACTTGCTTTCTCAAAAGCAAATCCTTAAAAGTAGCTTTTCACTTCAAATTATTGCAAAAGATTTATTCTTTCACCTTAAAAAATGTAAAATAATAAAGTAGTTGAGTTTTTTGATATGCTATAGTCTACATGGAAAGTATTTGAAATTGTTCTAATGTTAAAAGGTATTCTTTAACCCTCTGTTAATTAAAGTTATATGAATAAAACATTCACATAAATACTTGGAAAGCATATAAAATTCCTAAAAATTTAACAAAGTTTATGTGTCACAGAAACTACCTCTCCATCTAAATATCAAAAGGTAAATGCTTTAACTCTTGTTCATCTAATTTCCCCCACCTCTGCTAAAAAAGCAGCTATATAGCTGCAGAAAGGGAGCAACCATTAAGGGCTGCCAAGGGTAGTGCATAACAGTAAATTATGGTAAATTAATATAACACCACAGCAGCATGCAGCAGTCCCAAATATTGCTAGTTTGTTGCAAAAAAGTAATATCCAATTTCATCACTATCGCTTTGTTATGGAACTTGCTAAGGCTTTCTTTAGTATCTCCTTAGGCAAGTCAAGCCAGCCCACATTCCCCTTCTGGAAAAAAAAAAGCCAACAATAAATCAAGTTTAAATTCTACACTGTGAGTCATAACCCCAGTTCCAATTAAAATGTAAAAGCAGGAACAATGCAGGTATTAACATTACAAGTTAACTTGCTGCCCCATAGACCAAATAAAAAAATAATTATTTGTTGTTGCCTATGCCTCAAGTGATACAAAATAGAGAAAATAAAGTCATTTTAATCATGCTACTAGCCTATATAACCTCACTGGTTAGGAATCTTATGTTATAAGAAATAAAGGTTTATTCATTGGATGTCTACTAGTTAAAAGTCTTATTATTATTTGTTACTATAACTAAGAATTGTGGAGAAGAAGCTAGAAGCAGCGCACATCTGGAAATCACCCCCCCTCCCCCCCCCTAAAAACCTGTACATGTCAGCCTCTCAGCAGTCCCAAATATAAGGGCCTCTCCCTAAAGCTGCGGGGCCCCTGTCTAGCCTGCATCTGCCTGGCAACCAATCGGCTAACCAATCTGTGGCTCGCCCGGGCCTGCCAACC
>JAQZBX010064465.1:0-16485 GCA_029593785.1 Cabassous unicinctus | reverse complement strand
CTAATCAGGGTGCCTCAAAATACATGAGGCAAACACTGGAAAAACTAAGTGGAGAAATAAATGCCTCTACACTTATAGTGGGGGACTTTAATACACCATTTTCACCATTAGACAGAAATCTAGACAGGGAATCAATAAAGATACAAAGGCTTTGAAAAATACATTAGAGGACCTGGACATAACAGACATAAACAGAACACTGCACCCAAATAGAGCAGGATATACATTCTTCTTGATTGCACATGGATCATACTCCAAGATAGACCACATGCTAGGCCACAGAAAAACACTCAATGAATTCAGAAACATTGAGATTTAACAAAATAATTTCTCTGACCACAATGCAGTGAATTGGAAATAAAAAGGACCAGAGACCCAGATTAGGCACATAGATATGGAATCTAAACAGCACAGTTTTAGACAAACAGTGGGTCAAGGAGGAAATCACAAAAGAAATCAGTAACTACCTGGAAGTAAATGAAAATGGCAGCACAGCATATCAAAACCTATGAGATGCAGCCAAAGCTGTACTGAGAGGGAAATTCATAGCCATAAATGCATATATTAAAAAAAGAAGAAATAGCTGAATTTGAAGACCTAACTGCACACCTGTAGGAATTGGAAAAACAACAACAAACTAACCCCAAAGGAAGTAAAAAGAAAGAAATAACAAAGAGTAGAGCAAAATTAAATGAAATAGAGAATAAAAAAGCAGTAGAAAAAATAAACAAAACCAAAAGCTGGTTTTTTGAGATGATCAATACAATTGACATACGTTTAGCTGGGCTAACAAAGAAAAAGAGAGAGCTGATGCAAATACACAAAATAAGGAATGAATAAGGGGATATCACTACTGACCCCACCAAAATAAAGAGTATCATAAGAGGATACTTTGAAAAATTATATGCCAACAAGAAGGATAATTTAGAGGAAATGGACGAATTCCTAGAAACTTACAAGCAGCCTACATTGATGAAAGAAGAAATTGATGAACCCAACAGTCCAAATACAAGTAAAGAGACAGACTCAGTCATGAAAAACCTCCCATCTAAGAAAAGCCCAAGACCAGATGCTTTCACAGGTGAATTCTACCAAACATTCCAGATAGACCTAATACCAATTCTGCTTAAGTTCTTCCAAAAAATAGAAGTAGAAAGAGCATTGCCTAATTAATTCTATAGTGCCAACATTACCCTAATCCCAAAGCCAAACAAAGATACCGGAAGAAAGGAAAATTACAGACCAATTTTTCTAATGAATCTAGATGCTAAAATCCTCAACAAAATACTTGCTAATCTCCTTCAAAAACTTATCAGAAGATTATACACCATCACCAAGTTGGTTTCATCCTGGGTATGCAAGGATGGTTCAACATAAGCAAATCAATAAATGTAATACACCTAATACACCACATCTAGCCATTGGCCAATTTAATGTAATTATGAATTCCAGAAATATAATTGGATCATGCTTGTAAACTGATCTGTTAATCTGGGCATGATTAAGTTATGATTAGGACGTTGACTGGGACACGTCAGTAGGGCATTGAGCCCAAACCCTTGGTGGGTGGGGAATCAAATATAAAAGGCATGGCAAGAACAGAGTAGAAGCAGTTTTTTTGAGAAGCAGTTTTGATGTTGGAAAGAAGGCCCCAGGAGAAGAGAAGCGAGCCATTCGCCTGATCGTCTACACCTGACTTTGTGGAGGAAACAGGATCTGAGCCCGGAGAGAAATGCAGCCCTGGGAAAAGAGGAACCCAAGAAGCCTGAACCCTGGCAAACGTCAGCAGTTGTCCTGCTCTAACACGTGGCAATGGACGGTGGTGAGAGAAGAAACTTAACACTTTATGGCCTGGTATCTGTGGACTTCTACCCCAAATAAATACCCTTTATAAAGACCAACCCATTTTTGGTATTTCACATTAACACCCCTTTGGCTGACTAATACATCACATAAACAGGTTGAGAGAAAAAAATAGATGCAGAAAAAGCATTCAAAAAATACAGTACCCTTTCCTGATAAAAAACAGTGCAAAAGATAGAAATAGAAGCAAACTTTCTGAACATGATAAAGGTCATATATGAAAAACCCAAAGCTAACATCATCTTCAATGGTGAAATCCTAAAATCCTTCCCTCTGAGATCAGAAACAAGACAAGAATGCCCACTATCACCACTCCTATTTAACATCATCTTAGAAGAACTTGCTCGAGCACTGAGCCAAGAAAAAGATATAAAAGGCATTCAAATTGGAAAAGAAGTAAAAATATCATTATTTGCAGATGACATGATCCTATACATAGAAAGCCCTGAGAACACTACAACAAAGCTTCTAAAACTTATAAAGGAGTTCAGTAACATCACATGCTATAAAATCAATACTCAAAAATCAATAGCATTTCTGTACACCAATAATGAGCAATCTGAGGAGGAAATAAATAAAAATACCATTTACCATAGTACCTAAAAGAATCAAATACCTAAGAATAAATTTAAAGATGTAAAGGGACTTATATACAGAAAACTACACAACACTGTTAAAGGAAATCAAAGAAGGCTTAAATAAATGGAAGAATATTTCCTGTTCATTGTTAGGAAGACTAAATATCATCAAGATGTCTATCCTTCCCAAACTAATCTACAGGTTTAATGCAATCCCAATAAAAATCAATGCTGTATTTTTTAAGGAATTGGAAAAACTAACTACAAAATTTATTTGGAAGAGTAAGAGGCCTCGAATCACCAAAGACATATTGAAAAAGAAAAGTGAAGTTGGAGTTATCACACTAACTGACTTTAAAACATACTACAAAGCTACATTGGTGAAAATTGCATGTTATTGGCACAAGGATAGACACATTGACCAATGGAATTTAATTGAGAGGTATGATATAAATTCTCACATATACAGTCATCTGATACTCCATAAGGCCACAAAGTGCACTCAGTTGGGAAAGAATGGCCTCTTAAACAAGTGGTGCTTTGAGAACTGGATATCCATATTCAAAAGAATGAGAGAGGAACACCATCTCACACCTTATACAAAAATCAAATCAAGATGGATCAAAGATCTAAATATAAGAGCCAAGATCATAAAGACCTTGGAAGATAATGTAGGGAAGCATCTACAGGACCATGTATTAGGAAATGCTTTCATGAACTTTACACCCAAAGCATGAGCAGCAAAAGAAAAAAATAGATAAATGGGATCTCCTCATAATTAAAAACTTTTCACCTCAAAGGATGTTATCAAGAAAATAAAAACGCATCCTACACAATGAGAGAAAATACTTGGCAGCCATATATCTGATAGGAGCCTAATATCCTGCATATATATAGAAATCCTACAACTCAAAAATAAAGACTAACAACATTTTAAAAATGGGCAAGTGACCTGAAAAGACACTTCTCCAAGGAAGAAATACAAATGGCTAAAAAGCACATGAAAAAATGTTTGACATCCCTAGCTATTAAGAGAAATGCAAATCAAAACTACTTGAGATACCATCTTGCACCAATTAGAATGGCAGTTATTTAAAAAAAACAGCAGACTCTAAGTGTTGGAGAGGATATGGAGGAATGGCAACCCTCGTCCACTGCTGGTGGGATTGTGGAATGATCCAGCCACTGTGGAGAGCAGTTTTGCAGTTCCTCAAAAAACTAACTATTGATCTTCCATATGACCCAGTGATCCCACTGCTGGGTATTTACCCAGAAGAACTGAAAGCAAAGATACAAACAGATATGTGCACACCCATGTTCCTAGCAGCATTGTACACTATTGCCAAAAGTTGGAATCAACTGAGGGCATCAACAGATGAATGGATAAACAAAATGTGGTACATACATACAATGGAAAATTACTCAGCTGTAAGAAGGAATAAAGTGCTAACACACAAGGTAACATGGATGAATCTGGAAGATCTCATGTTGAGTGAAGCAAGCCAGTCATTGAGAATGAACAGTACATGACCTCACTGATATGAATTAAGGAAATTGAGCACTCTCTGAGAACTATTGTCTGAAAAATAGGTGTACAATAAAGAGAAAGAGAAGAGAAAGTTGTGAGACATCACCCATATGGATATAACCTATGGTAAAGTGATCGAGTGTAGTTGTGTAGTTAAGGGATAGGACAAGAGGGTAGTGATATATTGTGTTGGGTGGTGCAGGGTTGACAAGTGGGTAGATTTGGAAAGGTAGGTTAGAATACCCAGGATAGTGAGGGGAGAGATGGGAGAGTGACCAGGTGAAAAGTAGGGATTTGTGGGTATGAGGTTGAAAGTACAGAGTTGGAATGCTCTATGGCAATATGACAAGTAAATGGCACTGCTTTAGGGTGTTGGTTGGGGGCGCATATGGGACAGGTTGCATCTGGAGCACGTTTCTAGGGAGTGTGTGAGTGTTCATCCTGTCATAATGTGTTGTTTCAGTGTGTGGAGACCCACATAATGAGAGGGAAGGCGATGGACTCCCATCTTTGTGAGGACAGATTTGCTCAGAAATAGACAATAAGGCATCTCTTAAGAGCAAGGGAGGTTCCTAATAGTGGAAGACAAACCCCTGTGTCATGACCACTTATTGCATGTAACTATGAATCTTGTCACCCAGTGATTCTAGTCAGGGGGTTGCCATGGGCCCCAGGGTGGTGGGGAGAGAGGAACAGAATAGATCAAACAGTGGGTATTTAGTGGTGAATGGAAATGTTTTTCATTACCTTACAGTGATGGACACAGGACATGGCAAATATCATCAAAATTTATAAAGTTTACAATCTAAAATGTAAACCATACTGTAAACCATTGACAATGTTTAGTAGCTATGTTTCACTATCAGTATATCAGTCATAACAATGCTACCATCCACATACAAAACAGCTTTAATATGGGGTGAAGAAAGGAGGAGGAGGTTGGGTATATGAGAGTCTCTAATATTCTGTGTGTGACTTTGCTGTGACCTAAAACTTCTTTGAAAATTAAATGAAAAATAGGGAGACACTGGGGAGTCAGAGGGGGAAGGTGCCATGGTACAGACTGGACACCATATATTGCAGTGATAAAAGGCAAAATGTCCCAAAAATTTGTTTTTAATTTTTTAAAAAATTTTTCTCATTTTTTGAATAATCCAATCTTTTAATTTTATTTAATTTTCAGTTTTTTTTAAGTTTTCATGTATTTTACCTCTTACATTTAAACTTAAAATTATTATTTCATTTTCCTATTAATTGTATTTGGCTATTGTATTGGCTTCATCTTAAAGAAGCTTTGGATCAGAGAAGGTTTACAGCTGGGGTGTGAGAGGATTGTTGGTGGGGAGTGTCAGGGATGGGGGATGCATGGGAGGAAGTTCACCTGAACATGCATAAAAGATATATAAAATTGCTCAAATGCTTGTGGGGCATGGTCACAGTGGGTGAGAACCACACAATAAATGAGAGAATACTGAATTCCCATCCTGGAGAGCAATGCCATATTCTTCAAGGGAGTAGTAACAGAGTAGAGCAGCAAGGGTAGCAAGGGAGTAGAGGAGGGGCAGTGTCTGGCAAAGGAGGATGATTCACTGATGGGCTTTTGTTATTGATCACTAGCCGCATGAGTCTTTGCTCTTGAAATTGAAACTTAGCCTATTGTTATGGGGTGCCTAAGGATTGCCTCCTGAGAGGCTCCTTGTTGCTCAAATGTGCAACAAGCCAAACTCAGCATATGAATGCATTACCTTCCTCCAAGCATGGGACATGACCCTGGGGATGAGCCTCCCTGGCAATGAGGGATTATTAACAGTGCCAATGGGCAATATGACTGGAAAAAGACCATGAATAAAAGTGGGAAATGGTAAAGACAAATGAGTTCATATGGCTAAGAGTCTTCAAAATATGCATATCTCAATAGGACCTCATAGGCTTGCAATGTGGATACCACCCCTAACAGAGAGGCTCCTGATGGTTCTGGAGACACCCAGGTCCTATATCAGGGTGGATAGCCCCAGAGTTTCATTCCTTATCAGTGGACCCTACTTTGGAATTCTTGCTCCTGAGAGTGACAGAGTTGAACCTAAATATGTCTTCCCTGCACATGGTCCATCTGTCCCTTCTATTCAAACCTATATGTGGTGCTGGAGTTTGTAGGTGTACTTCCAGAGACCAGAGTTTTTGGGCTGTCCATGTGCCAGCTGAGCCCAGAATCTCGGTGGAGCTGCAAATCCTACTCTACAGCTCAATGGACTCACCCTGGACACCTGGTGGGGAGATGATGATGGACAACGGCCATCCCAGGAAATGGAGAGAGTCTGCAGCTGCAGACAGGATAATACTATCCATCTTATATGGGATATAAGACCCCTCTCACTTTGAGGTTGAGTGGACATCACCATCTCAGACTCCTCAGGATTGTGAGAAGAGCTATGGACTAGAGTGGAGTTACTGGTATTCTGTTATAGACATATTGTGATTCACGAAATGATAGTAATTACAACATTAATGTGGAGTCAGTGGCCACCAGATGCTTTGGGGGCAGGGAGAAGGAAACGCAGTTGTAATACAGGGGCTTTTTCGGGACTTGGGAATTATCCTGAGTAACATTGCAATGACAGATTATAGACCATTTAATATCATCATATAACATGGAGAACTGTGTGTGACAGTGTAGTCTACAATGTGAACTATGGTCCATGCTTAGTAACAAAGCCCCAATATGTGTGTATCTATTCCACATGTTGTGCCACTGTAATGAACGATGTTTATTTGGGAGGTTGTGGGAGGAGTGGGAGGTGGGGCACATGGGAATCCCTACAATTTTTTGTGTAACATTTATGTAATCTAAGTATCTTTAAAATTTTTTTAAATTATTAAATTAAAAATTATAATTAAAACAAACAATTATAACTTAAAAAAATAAAACAAAATAAATTCTTCAGTTAAATTATTGGCTCTTTTTGTTTTAACACTTTTAATAGAGTAAGGTCTAATTTGATGACCTTCCATAAGTTTTATCAAGTGCTTTGCTAAAATTTCCTTTAAATACTCATCTACATAATATGAAAATGCAGTTTTTATTTCTTATGCTGTTCAATAAATATTTAAGAAAGTATGTGCCTTCATTTTCCAAGTATTATTTTTATTTAAATGTTAGCAATGTTTGTTAATTATATTCTTTTGCATTCAAGTGATTTGCAGTTATTTGATTTATGTTAAGATTTTCTTTGTAGAATTATATTTGTTCATTTTCTTAAATCATTTTTGAAAGATTAAAGTTCAATCTCTGTTTTGTGAGAAAATGTTAACAACTTGTCACTAGCTCATCATTGTTCAATAATTTATTCAAATATTAAAATATGCATTATTTGCCTCAAGAGCCTGAATATATAAGAAAAATTTAGCTTTTCATGTATTATACCCATATAAATTGCTGAATTATGATATATTTTTGCTCTGAAATCAATATTGCCTATTGAATTTAATATTACAGATATTCTGACATGTTGTTTGCAATTAAAGATGTCTTTAATAAGTATTTATTTTTTAATTAAAAACCTTTTCAAACTAAAAAAAAATAAATAAAAGAGATGCTGTGAGTGGATGTGGCTCAACCAGTTGAGCACCTACCTCCCACATGGGAGGTCCCGCATTCAGTTCTCGGTGCCTCATAAAAAAACTGAAAAACAAACAACATGGAAAGCAAGTGATAAAACCAACTGAGGGAAGCAGATTTGGCTCAGTGGTTGAGTGCTTGCTTCCTACATATGAGGTCCTGGGTTCAATCAATCCCTGGCCCCGCATACCTCAAAAAAAAAAAAAAAGGTGTGCTGTCATGGTTGCACACACACAGGAACAACTACCACATGTGGTTTTTGCTATCCTCTTATAATGCCTGGGGTAAAGTCACTGAGGGCAAAAATGACAACATACTGTGTATTAGATTTATGTAGGAGATTTAAAAATATATTAAATTGTTTAATTTATTGTATTAGTGTAGGTTTACAGAAAAATAATAAATGGAAGAGTTTTAACATTATGTGCCTTTGTGTCTCAACCAGAGAAAGAGGCAAATTCAATTGCTCTCAAATTTGTTGTTGCTACTCAAAGCGTGGGTCCCAAACTTTGGGGCCACAATTTCATTATGGTCAAATTCTAAAATTATTGCCCTGAATACTTGCTGTTCAGAACCTACACTGTAAAAAGATGCCTTTATAATTCTAACACACCTTAAGTTTTGAGAATCCTTTGTCTAGACCATGACACAGTCACATTAGTAGTTTTCATTAAATATCAGAAAGTGATTCTATGTGTATTTAGGGCTGTGAAACATCACAATTTTAAGTTCCAGAATTCAGTTAATTACCATATTGAGAAGTTTTCAGGTGGTACCCATCCCTTATCTTTGATATTCAGCATCTTTTGGTTCTTCAGTAGAACTACATTACAGGGGGATCCATTTCATTCACCTTGGAAACTAGCTTGTCCAGCTGCCAACTGAGGCCTGATATCACTGTCCAAAGAGACATCAGGACAGAAGGGGCATGATAAACATTCCCCATGGGGGTGCTTTTCCACTGAATTGATACAGTGGAGGTAGAAGATCCACCCATATTACAGGTACATTCCTAAATATAGGCTGGACAGACAGGAAATCTGCTTTGCTTCTTCCCAGAGTTTTGCCAAGACCACCATGATAGAAATGCACATGGTAAGTGATTTTCCCCACATTGAATGACTGAGTTCTAACATGGGATAATAGTAACTTGCATAGAGTTCTTGTTTTCCAGCTGTTGTTATGTCTGGAACAAAGCAATGAGAGTACAAACATGAAAGCACATATGAGAAAAAACTCACAAATCACCATTGTGCTTTTAGTTGTGTTTTCAGTTGAGGTAGAGGAAGGGCCCATGTTGGTGAGGACCAACCAAGTCTGCTGGAAGACCCACCTAGCCATGTTACAGGAGAGCACCAAAGTTAGAAATAATTAATGGAGTTGTCTTTTTATCATCACTCAGAGTAACCAAAGCTATAATTTGATTGAAAAAAACAAAATACATCATTTCTGCAGTATTTTAACTGAAACCATAGTTATTGCTTATACTCCCAGAGTGGCAGGATTCATTGTAGTGAATTTCCAACAGTGTGCCTGACATGCTCAGACAGCACTTATGGAATTGAAACCAATGACTAAATTCCTATTATCATCTAAGGTCATAACTGCTAAATCTAGACATTTTGGAAATATAAAGAAATTGTATAAGATTGGAATTTTCTCCCCTGCCCTATCTCCTCTGTCTTTCAGATGCTTCTACCAATGACTCAGATATTATAGGAAGTGGATACATGAGGACATTTTTGGGGGGATGTTCCCTCCTCCCTCCCAGTTCACACCTGATACAAATTTTAACCTACCTAGAGTTTAATTTAATTCTGGGAATGAGATTTTTACTAGTGATCTATCAAGATTTGGCAGTAACCTTTATACTTGAGAGTGTCTATTTTTTCTTCAATGCGAATGAAAAATTACATTGCTATCCTTTTAATTATATTAGCCGTAACTAATTTCACAAGCTTATTTCAGAGATTTTTTCCATCATTGAAAAGTAGAAATTGATGGACTCTTGATATTGATGACTGTACTTATGAACCTTTACTTTTGAAATTGAAACTTAGCTTAGTATTATAGGGTGCCTAAGAGTTATCTTCTGAGAGCCTCCTTGTTGCTCAAACGTGGGTTCTTTCTAAGCCGATCTCAGCATGGGACACGACTCCTGAGGATGAGTCTCCCTGGCATAGAGGGATTACTACCAAGCACCAACTAGCAATGGAACTGGAAAAAGATTGTCACAGTTTGGAATTTTTTATGAATTCCAAAAATAGATATTGGATTATGTTTTAAAATGGTCTGTACCTGGGCATGATTAAATTATGATTAGGACTTGATTGGGCCACATCAGTAAGATGTTGAGACCCCCACCCCCTTGGTAGGCAGAGAATCACAGATAAAACTATGTAGCAAACCAGAGGAGTGAGTTGGAGTTTTGATGCTGAATTTTGAGCTGGAGCCTGTGAAGTGAACACACATAAGAACACAGAGGAATAGAGAGGGCTCCTTAGACATAGTAGAATTCCTGGGGAGAGAGACAGAGTCACTTGCCTGATACTCTACAGCTGGCCTTGTGGAGAGAGCACAGCAGCTGAGCCCAGAGAGAAATGGAGCCCCGGGAAGAGAGGAACCCAAGAAGACTGAACTCTTGGCAGATGTCAGCAGCCATCTTGCCCCAACACATGGCAATAGACTTCAATGAGGGAAGTAACTTATGCTTTATGGCCTGGTAACTGTAAGCTTCTACCCCAAATAAACACACTTTATAAAAAAAAAAAAGAAAAGAAAAGTAGGGTTGGCTCTATAGATAGTATATCCTTAAAATTTTGCTTATAATCCTAAAACAGATTATTCAGTATGATTGCATTTGCATTTTTACAAAAGAGTACAAATTCCTTTCATACACATTAAAATAAAAGAGAATCAGGGCTTGTATGTAGTCAATGAGACTATAAGTAGTTCTAATTTACTTTGGCTTATGTATTAATGGTTTTGAAATTTGATAATTTATATGAATAATTTATAAAGGTGAGAAATGAGCCATTAAACCCTTCATGTGTATGGTCACTTAATGTAGCAGCAGAACACAAGCACAAACGTGATTTGTTTTTAAAATTATTTGGGACTTTATTCTCCAACTCTAAAACATCTGAGCAGATTTTGCCTGATGTGTGATGACTGCAGACTTTAAAAGATTCTTATTCATTAAAACAGTCCTCTGGTCATCTCAGAACAGCACCACAAATGGCACCATGGCAACATTTATAAAGAGACTTTCTGCCTCCCTATTTCCATCCAAGCTTCCAGACTCCATTCTACTTTCTGAAATGACCATCAGAGTTCCAGGACTGATCTGAGACCAGCACTGTTAATTTAGTAATCATTTGTGTTTCTTGACACCTAATGACCTCTTAATTACATGCTCCTTTTGTGATTACTTAATATTATAGCTGTTTAGATTTATAGATAAATGTTCAGTCCTTCCCTCTTTTTGGAAAACGTGAAACCTGATAGACCAAGCAGAAACCACTAAGACAGACCACTCAATTGTTTCTTCCTGTAAGAACCTTCCCTATAAGAAATGATAATATCATTTCTCCATCTTGTTATCTTAGAACAATTAACAATCATTTTTAACTTAGATTTATGTGTGCTTCAAATTCCCTTAATTAGACAAACCTACCTTATAGCTGGGACTGAGATCTTGATTTTAGACATAAAATACAAAGGGTATTTAGCAATAGATAGATTGTGAATAATTACAATTTAATTTATAAATTTGAAATCAGTCTGGTTTCTTTCATGTTTTTCTCCTGATTTTCATCCTTCCTACATAATCCCAGATCACCTTGCAAACATGTAAAACTAATATATTGTAATTGAAGGAAACAAAATTGAACATACATCAAATAAAAAGAGAACAATGGAAATATTCCTGAACTGTGAGATGCTATGCAAAAAGAGAATTATTAATATTATATAAAATTACTCATGAGTTCCCTTCTCAGAGATAAAGATCTAAATTCTTACTGGTAAATTACACTTGAGTATTTTTAAAGGCATCCAAAACCGAGATAAGCAAAATAGGAGTAAATGTGAAATGTGTAACATGCCAATAAAGAGTAATTTTGGTTCCATTTGAAATTGCAGTATGCCCTCTAAAACTAATGTACATCTGAAGTTTGGGGATTTCCCTATCTTTATGGAAGGAGCAAATTTCAATTATGACTTAGAGACTGGGTCAATCAAGTTATCCCAAATTGTTTGATGAACCAAATTCTCAAGTTGTCTTCACTAACTTTTTAAAATATTGTCTATGTCTATTTTAAAATTTTAAACATGGATGTGCTTGCCATGAGGAAATCACTTGTGATAAGAGCATACATAACTGACATATCACCATGACCAAGTCTCAGGACAGAGAGGTGAACACAGCTCTGAAGTTCTCAAATGGAACAAGCAAAGGAGGAAGTGATTGGATTTCAGATTCACAATTGTTATCTCATGGTCGCAACGTAGCTGCAGCAACCTCAGGCATTTGAAGATAGGAAGAACAGATGTTGGGAAGGAGTCTTTCTTCAACAGTCTCTTTTGTGGCAGGTGAACCTCCCCCAAAGGACAATCTCAAGAATACCATTATATCTTCTTGGCCAGAACAATAGCTAATGATGACCTTCAGGCACAGAGGAGGCACAGAGAGGGCATATATGACAGGAATTGGGCTCTGTGGATGGGAAGTGGGTGACTGTGGTTGGCAGTTTTCTGTTGTCATCACTGGGGGAGCAGCAGAGGACAAGTATGATCACTGGCCTCTGACATTGAAGTCTACAAAGGTGACATGATTTATTCATACCCAGAAGAAGTGTTTATGCTAAATTCTTATCCCAGGAATGCCTTAATCCAAGAAAGAGAAAATTAGCTCCCCTCCCAGTTGAATTACTGACTTTGGCTTTTAGTTTCTGACAGTTAATTTTCCAGTGTCAATTCTGGTTTGAGATCAACTTCCCTTTCTTCTTCCTAGACATAAAAATGAGTTTTGTGCCATGTACCTGAACAGATCACTACTTCAACATTGTTATTAAGAAAGATCCAGTTAACAAAACACCACTTGAGCAGTGCCAAAATTTCCGCATCCAGTCACTTGTATTAGGCAACCAAATCCCAATTTGCAGAGTTAATCATATGCCTTTCATTTCTCGTATTTGTGTCCTGGGATTTCCCTGTGTCACTGAAATATGCACCTTAAAATTATTAAATAATATTTTACATTTCCCCAGTATGTGTGTGTTTGTGAGTCTGGATCTCTCTCGTGCCAATTCATGATTGACAAAAAAACACTTGAATATTTTCTTCAAAAATTCTTCCAAATTCTGTATAGGGATAGTCTTAGTTTTAAACTCCGAAGAAGCTCTTAAAAATGCTAATGATGTTTAACTGTAGCCATGAGAAAAGACACATTGTGATAAGAACATTAATACCTGGACTACTTCAATCTTCACAGTGTCTGGGTCTATTTCAGGAGAAGGAGATGAGGATAACACTGAGGATATCAGATGGGAGAATAAGAAGGAAGACCCTAAAAATGTCCCCTGCTCCATCCATTCCTCCCTTCTCCCCCCAGAACCCATGGTAACCACTGAGATGAAATTTTTGAAGAAGAAAGTTCATAGATATATGCATTAATATTGAGGGCTTGACATATTTGTCCATCTTCTTTTATTAGCCATTGCCTATGTTCTCGAGAGACTCTTGAACCTCTATTTGAGTACATAGCAGGACTCCCCATGATGGGAGTTTAATATTTTCTTGTTTATTGTGTAGGACTCTACCCACTAAGAAAACACACTATGACAAGATGAACAATTACATATTCCATAGAAGCATGCCCAGGTGCACCCTTTCCCACATATTCCCCCGCCCTTCACACCCTGCACCAATAACACTTCCCTGCCTTATTTGCTAAAAAAAATGGCCATCATTATAGTTTTAACCACATACCTACAAATCCCCTGAGTTACTCTTCCCAAAATAATTGTGAATTCTCTGATAGGCAGTAAATTGATTTCTCTCCCAGTATGTGCTGCTCAGATTTTCCTGTTTATTCTGTTTGGGTCCACAGAGTTGACCTTCCTTGCCATGATGTCCTATGTTTGCTAGGTTGCCATTTGCCACCCCCTGCACTATTAACTCAACATCATCCCATGTCTGTGCACACAGGCAGCTGGTGGCTCAAAGGCAAATGTGTTGGTTTATTCTGCTCTCCACACAGATGTCATGTTCAGGATTCCTTTCACAGAATCCAGTGTAATCCATCAGTAGTTCTGTGACATATCTCAAATTTTGTGGCTCTCTTCTTCAGACATTCAGTTTTCTGAATTTATCTCCTTAGCTATAAGTGCGTGTATTCTTGCAGTATGCTCTGCCTTTTTGTTTAAGTTCTGTATTGATATATTTTCAGTGGTGCTTGGGATGCATTCTGTTGAAGCCCATAAGAAAGTCTTATCCACCTCTACCCCACAATTGTTAGTTCTCATTTTCTTTTTATTTGCCAGTTAATTGCTGCCTTTGATCCCGTTGAAAATAAAACATGTCTCAGTAGTCTTTTCATAGCTGTGTTGTACAGCATTGTGCCCCCATTCATAAACCTATCATCTATAGCCTGCAGAACAAAGAGATTAAAATTTCATGGAGGGGATCATATGTAGCTTAGTGGTTGAGTGCCTACTTCCCATGTACAAGGCCCTGGGTTCAATCCCCAATATCTCCTAAAAAAAATAAAAACTGCCTGAGGCATTTTTGGGACTTTGGAATTGTCCTACATGATCTTGCAATGATAGATACAGGCCATTATACATTTTGTTAGAACTTATAAAGTGTACGGTACAGAATGTGAACCATAAGGTAAACCATTGACCATGGTTAGTGCCAATGCTTCAATATTTGTTCATCAATTGTAAAAAGTGTGCCATACTCATGAAAGATGCTATTAATAGAGGAAAATGTGAGAGCAGTAGTGGGGAGGGAATATGAGAGTCCCCTATACATTCTATATATTCTATCTGACTTTTCTGTAACCTAAAGCTCCTTTAAAAATAAGTGGGGAAAAAATAAGACAGTGGAGGTACAACCAGAAGAAATTGTCACTGTACATAAAAGATAACAGGTCTTATGGGGATGAAAAAAACAATGCAATTTTTCTTCTTTTCATTTTCTTTTTTTAATTTTATTTTTGTTAGTTAATTATTTATTTTTGGCTTTGTTTTGGGAGAGGTTTTGGATTGCCCTGGTGTGCAGGGTTCGTGATGAGGTGATGTGCGGGGAGGGGTGCACTTGGGGCATGTCTCTATGGAATATGAATGTGTTCAAGTGGTCATGGGGTGTTGTCTTGGTGTGTGGAGACCCACACAATAATCAAAAGAATATTGAATTCCCATCCTGGGGTGTCCTGCTACATTTTCTAATACAGTGGCAAGAATCCCTAGAGCACTTGTGCAGTGCCTAGAAAAGGAAGAGAGACCAATATGTCAGGCCCTTGTTATTGATGCGTGTACTTATAAACCTTGTTCTGAGAAATTGAAAGTTAGCCTAGTATTATATATTGCTTAAGACTTACCTCCCAAAGCCTCCTTGTTGCTCAAATGTGGCCTTTCTCTAAGCTAAATTCAGCATATAAATGCACTATCATACCCCCAGCATGGGACATGACTCCTGGAGATAAGCCTCCCAGGCACTGAAGGATTATTACCAAGCACAAACTAGTGATACATTTGAAAAAGACCTTGCCCAAAGTAGGTAAATATTAAATACAAATGAGTTTTTATGGCTAAGAGAGTTAAAAGTAAGTCGGGAGGTCATTCCAGAGGTTATGCTTATGCACATCTTAGGAGGTTTCTCACTCTCTGCCATAGTAAATAGTGCCTCAAGTAGTGGTTATCCTGAGAGTTCTAGAGACATCTGGACACCACAGATAGGGCAGACAACCCCAGGAATTTACCACCTTGTCAGTGGACTTGACCTTGGAATATATAATCTATCACACAATACATCAGAATTGGAATCATTTATAAATTTCTTATACTTGGTTCCTATGCCCCTTTTATTGAACCTATAATTAGCACTATACACATTAAATATATGTCCCAGAGACTTAAATCTTCTAGCGGTCCATATGCCGGTTAAGCCCTGAATCTCAACAGATTGCAGCCAACACCCACTCTCCAGTTCATCGAACTTGTACAGTACAACAAACAAAAGGATGATGATGGACAATGCTCATCCCAAAAAAACAGAGTATCTACAACTGCAAGCAAGTCAGTTCCACCCATTTGGTCCATAGCATCTAAGCTGCCTCTCACTTTGAAGCAGAGTGTGCATCACTGTCCCCAAATTTTTAAGACTGAGGAATGAACAAACATAAGTGGGTAATGTAACTATGTACCAAAGTAGACTTTTCATTATTCTAGTAATTGAAGATCTTGTAACTTTGATATAAATGCAGTGGTAATCAGAGCTTCTGACATGAGGGAGAGGAAAAATAGGGTAACATAGGGCATTTTTTGGACTTTGGAATTGTTCTACATAACATTGCAATGATACAGGACATTATACATTTTGTCAAAACCTATAAAATTGTGTGATCAAAGTGTAAACCATAATGTAAACTATAGACCATGCTTAGTAACAATACTTTAATATGTTTTCATTATTGTAACAAAGGTACCACACTAATGAAAGTTGTTGTTAATGGGGGAAAGTGGGGGAGGGGAAGGTGTGAGGTATATGGCAATTGCCCATATTTTCTACGTAACATTTATGTAATCTAAAGCTTCTTTAAAAACAATTTTTTTATTTTAAAAATGAGTAATAGCTTCGGGAAATTTTGAACAGAAAAACAAAACAAAACAAAA
>JAQZBX010064464.1:0-16493 GCA_029593785.1 Cabassous unicinctus | reverse complement strand
GAATAAATATGCATATACACAAAATTGTTCTTTGTGAAGAACAATAAAATTGACACCCTCTTTGACTGACAAATAAAAAAGAGAAAAGATGCATGTAAATAAAATTGCAATTTAGGGGGCATTACTACCAACCCCACAGAAATAATGAGACTCATAAAATGATCATATAGACAAATATACATCAAAAAATTAGACAACATAGATGAAATGGACATATTCTTTGAAACACACTAAAACCTAAACTGACTTTAAAAGAAGTAGAAGACCTGAAAAACCAAACACAATTAAAGAGATTCAGTCTGCCACCAAATACCTTCCAACTAAGAAAAGACCAGGACCATATGGCTTCACAAATTAATTCTTCATAATTCCAAGCAGAATTAAGGTAAATACTGCTCAAAGTCTTCCAAAAGCTAGAAGAGTAGAAAACACTATCTCATCATTCTATCAAGCCAACATCACCCGAATACCAAAGCCAGATGAAGATACTACAAAAAAATGAAAATTTCAGATGAATGAATCTAATGAATATAAGTGCAAAAATCTTCAATAAAATATTGCAAATGGAATTTAACCGCACATTAAAAGAAGTATACACCATGATCAAGTGGCTTTTTCTCAGGTATGCAAGGTTGGCTGAACATAAAAAAATCAATTAATATAATACAACACATTTACAAATTGAAGTGCAAAATCACATGATCATCTTCATTGAGGCAGAAAAGGCATTTGACAAAACCTTGCATCCTTTCTTCATGCAAACACTTTGAGAGAAAGGAATAGAAGGAAATTTTCTCTGCATGATAATGGGCATAAATGAAAAACATACAACTAGTATTATAATGAATGGTGAAAGACTGAAAGTTTTTCCTCTAAGATGTGGAACAAGACAAGGATGGCCACTGTATTAGTCAGCCAAATAGGTGCTGATGCAAAATACCAGAAATCAGTTGGTTTTTATATAGTGTGTTTATTTGGGGTAGAAGCTTACAGTTACCAGGCCATAACAGATAAGTTACTTTGCTCACCAAAGTCTGTTGCCATACGTTGCAGCAAGATGGCTGCAGACGTCTGCAAGGGTTCAGGCTTCCTCTTCCTCTTAAGGCTCTGTGATCCCCGCTTCTTCCAATATTAGCTGTAGCTGGGATAAGTCACATCTCTCTCTTGGAGCTCATTCCTATCTGAGCTCAGCTGCAACCTTAGGCTATTAGGCTCATCTCTCTTCCCCTGGCCTCTGCTATGTCTGTGAAGCCATATTTATTTCTCTGTGTTCTTTTTCTGCATGTTTACTTCCCGGGACTGCAGCTCAAAATTCTCATGTCCCTTCTCTGTGGTGCTGTTTCTTTGTGAATCCCTGCTTACCAAGGGGGTGGGGATTTGACATCCTACTGATGTGGCACAATCAAAGCCTTAATCATTTTTTAATCAAGTAAAAGTGAAACCTCTGCGTCCAATATAATCTAATATGCCGAGTGGAATAGACCAGTTCACAAGCATAATCTAATATCTATTTTTGGAATTCTTAAATAATGCCAAACTGGTACAGCCACTGTCACCCCTGTTGTTCAATGTGATAGAAATTCTAGCTAGAACAGGTAGGCAATGAAAAGAAATAGAAGCATCCAAATTGGAAAGAAGAAGTAAAACTTCACTGTTTGTAGATGACATGATCCCATAAATAGAAAGTTCCAAAACATCTACAACAGTGGTCCTAGTCAATAAATAAGTTCAGAAAAGTGGCAGCGACAGGATTAATATACAACAATAAGTCAGTTTCTATACACAATTAATGAGCACTCTGAGGAAGAACTCAAGAAAAAAAATTTCATTTGCAATAGTAACTAAAAGAATCATATATTTAGGAATAAATTTAACCAAGAACTTAACTTTAATGAAGAAAACTACAAAATATTGCTAAAAGAAAAGAACATGTAAATAAATGAGAGGACCTTTTGTGTTCATGAATTGGAAGACTAAATATAAATAAATACCAATTTTATCCAAATTGATTTACAATTTCAACACAATCCCATTCAAAATGCCGACTGCCTACTTTGCAGAAAAGAAAATTCAAATACCAAATTTATTTGGAATAGAAATGGGCCCTGATTAGCCAAATATATCTTTAAAATAATGAAATCAATGGACTCACAATTACTGAATTTAAAGCATATTTCAAAGGTGAAGTAGTCAAAACATCATGGTACTGGCATAAGGATAAATGTAAGATCAAAATATCTTTCCAGTCAACATCTTACAAAAATAGACTGACATATTTATAGTCAATTGATATTGGAAAAGACTGCCAAGTCCACTCAACTGGAACAGAATTGTCTCTTCAATAGATGCTGTGAAAACTGGATATCCATATCCAAAAGAATGAAATAGATCCCCTATCTCACACCTTATAGAAAAATTAGCTCAAAATGGATCAAAGACCTAAATAAATGAGCCAAAACTATAAAACCCCTAAAAGAAATTGTAGGAAACCATCTTCAAGATCTTATTATAGGCAGTGGTTTTTTAGACTTTACACTGAAGCAAAAGCAATGAAATTATAAAAAAAGGATAAATGGGTCCTCTTTAAAATTTAAAACAGTTGTGCTTCAAAAGACTTTGTCAAGAAAGTGCAAGGGCAACCTAATTATTGGGAGAAAATATTTGCATGCCACATATTTGATAAGAGTTCAATATCCAGAATAAATAAAGAATTCCTACAACTCAACAATAAAAAGATAAACAACCTAATTAAAAATGGGCAAAAGACCTGAATAGCATTTTTGCAAGAAGAATACAAATGACAAATAAGCACATAAAAAGATGTCCAACATCAATAGTTATTAGGGAAATACAAAAGAAACCACAATGAGATATCATTTCATACCCACTAGAATGGCCACTGTTAAAAAAAGAAAACAAAACAGAAAACTCCAAGTGCTGGAAAGGATATAGAGAAATAGCAGCACTCATTCACTGCTGTTGGCAATGTAAAATGTTGCATTGGCTATGGAAGACAGTTAGGTGGTTCCACAGGAAGCTATGTATAGAATTGCCATATGCTCTGGCTATCCCACTAGTAGCAATATACTGAGAAGAACTGAAAGCAGGGACACAGACATTTGCACATCGATGTTCATTGTGTCATTATTAACAATTACCAAAAGACGTAAGCAATGCAAGTGTCCATCAACCAATGAATGGATTAAAAATATAGAATATACATATGATGGGTTATTATTTAGCTGTGAGAAAGAATGAAGTTCAGATGAATGTGACAACATGGATAAACTTGTGGTCTTTAGGTTGAGTTAAATAAGTCAGACACCAAATGATATATATTGTATGATCTCACTAATATGAACTAATAATAATAAATTCATAGATTTAGCATCTAGAATATAGTTCACATGGGGATAGAATGGAGGTAAAGAATGGGAAGCTGATGCTAATTTGTGCAGAATTTCTTTTTAGTTTGGTTGTAAATGTTGGAAATGGATAGAAATGATAACTCATTATTGCAGTTGTAATAAACATTGCTAAATTATGCATGTGAATGTGGTTGAAAGAGGAATTTTGGGGTCATGTTTGTTACTAGAAGGAAAGACAGATGTTAAAAAATGGAATTGTATTACACAGTGAACTCTGTTGTGGATGATAACTGTGGTTAACCATACAAATATAGGAATGTTCTTTCATGAACTATAACAAATGTACTCCCCTATTACAAGGTGTTAATAATAAGGTTGTATAAGGAAAAAATGCACCTAATACAAACTATGCATTATGGTTAGTAATATTTTAGTATTCTTTCATCAGTTTTAACAAAGGTACTACACAAATGCTAAGTGTTAGCAATAGAGGCATATAGGTGAATGTGGTGTTTCTTACATGAAATTTATGCAAACCTACAATTTTGCAAATTTAAAAAATTACAATAATTAAAAGAAAAAACAAAAATCATTATGCTAAGTGAAAGAAACCAGACACAAAGCAGTACCTATAATATGATTGCATTTGCATAAAGTATAAATATAAAAAAATCTATAAAGATACAAATTGATTATTGGTTATGTGGGCCTGGGGAATGATAGAATGATTGAGAGGGTTTTTTTCTCTTTGTAGTAATGAAAATGTCCTAAATTTGATTCTGATGATTAATTCTCAACGTTCTGATTATACTGAGACTAATTGTCTGTATACTTTTGAAGGATTGTGTGATGTGTGAATATACATCAATAAAACCACTTCAAAACATTGCTAAAGGAAATTAAAGAAGATGTAAATAAATAGGAGAACACTGTGTGTTCATGGATTGGAAGACTAAATATCATTAAGATAACAATACTACCAAAAGCAATTTATAGCTTTAATTCATTCCTTATTAGCATTGCAACACCCTTCTTTGCAGAAAAGGAAATGTCGACCATCCAGTTTATATTGTAGGAATGTAAGAGGCCCTGAAGAGTTAAAGCCATTTTGAAGAAGAATGAAATAAGGACTTACATTTTCTGGCCTTAAATCTTATTAGAAACAGTAAGTAAGCAAGCATGGTATTGGCATAAAGATGAACAAATACATGAATAGAATAGAATGGAGATCTCCAAGATCAACCCTCCAATTTATGGCTAACTGATTTTTGTCAAAGTGACAAAGTCCTTACTTTGGGGAAAGAATAATCTCTTCTACAAATGGTGCTGGGAAAATTAGATCTCCATTTGCAATAATAATAATAATAATAATAATAATAATAATAATAATAAGGACCCCTGTCTCTCACAATGTGTGAAAATAAACTCAAAATGGATCAAAGACCTTAATATTAGAGCTAGCACTACAAAACTTATAGACAAAAATATAGGTGAACATCTTCAACACATTGTGTTAGGCAATGGTTTCTTGGTCATTAAATCCAAAGCATCAGCAAAAAAAGAAATAGGACCTCATAAAATTTAAAAAAAAATACCCTCTGTTCCTCAAAGGACTATATCATTAAAGTAATATAACAAGCTATACATTGGGGAAATAATTGGAAGCCATATATCTGATAAAGGATTAATATTGAGAATACATACAGAAATCTTTTGAGTTAAAAACAAAAAGATGTCTCAATTTAAAAATGGGCAAACTTGAACAGACATATACAGACATTTGTATAACAGATGATATACAAATGGCCAGAGAGCACATGAAAAGATGCTCAACATTATGAGCCATTGGAAAAATGCCAATCAAAACCACAATGAGAGGTGTTTAGATCCCATGGGGCAGATGGATGGGACTATCTTGTTTGCAGTTGCAGATTTTGTTCATTGGGATGGTCATTGTCCATCATCATCTCCTTGTTAGTTATCTTGGGTGAGTCCATTGAACTGGAGGGTAAGTGTAGCAACTTTGTTGAGATTCAGGGACCAACTGGCACATGGAAAGCCCAAAGATTTAAGTCTCTTGGACATGCACCTATCAACTCTGTTATTAAATATTGGTTAGAATAGATGGGGCAGAAGAGCCATGTGTAGGGAAACCACAACTAAGACCAACTATGTCACATTTAGGAGCATAAATTTCAAAGTAGGGCCAACTAGCAGACCTCCAAACTCCTGAGCAGTCTGCCCTGCCTATATGATGTGGATGTCTCCAGAGCCCTTAGGAGCCCTGCTATTTGAGGCAATATTTACTTTGGCGGTCAATGAGATCCTGCTGAGGTATACAGAATGACATTCTTTGAAGTTTCTTAGGCATATAAACTCCTTTGCCTTTACCCTTTCCTCCTTTTGGTCTTTTTCCAGTTGTATTGATAGTTGGTGCTTGGTCCCTTGGTGCCAGGATGGTTCATCCCTCGGAGTCATGTCCCATGCCGGGGGAAAGGTAATATGCTGAGTTTGGCTTAGAGAGAGGACACATTTGAGCAACAGTGCATCACCATCCCAGAATTCTCAGGATTGGGGAATGAATAATGGAGTAGAGTAGATTTACTGTTATTCTGCTATAGACTTATTGTTATCCTAGCAATGGAATAACTTTTATCATTGATGTGGAGGCAGTGGCCACTAGATATTCTGAGGGGAGGGAGAAGAAAACATAGATGTAATATGGGGGCATTTTTGGGACTTGGGAATTGTCCTGAATGACATTGCAATGACAGATACAGGCCATTATATATCTTGTTATACTTACAAAATTGTGTGGGAGTGAGTGCAAATTACAGTGTAACTATAATCCACTATCAGTGGCACTGCTCCAAAATGTGTTCATCAGTTGTAACAAATATACCACACTAATGAAGGCTGTTGTTAATGTGGGAAGATGTGGGAAGGGTAGGGAGTGGGACATATGAGAATCCCTATATTTTTTATGTGACACTTATGTAATCTAAGTATCTTTTTAAAAATTAAAATGTGTATATATATCTATATATATGAAATACCATATGATCCAGCAATTCCACTTCTATGTATATACCTAAAAGAACTGAAAAGGAATGAGAAATTGTTAAACATTGAAATTATGCCAATTATAAATGAGAGGAGCAATATGCTAAAATTAGAATATATTTTGAAGACTTCATTTCCACTAACTTCAAGAAATTAATATTTTAAAAATTTTGAATTTCTTATATATGAAATTTTACACTTAAATATTGTTTTATTTTAATTTTAATAAATGAGTATGAGATACAATTTTACCCATTAGAATAGCTTGTATTTAAAACATGGAAAATAACAAATGTTGGATTGGATGTGGAAAAATAAGCCCACTTATTCATTGCTGGGGGCTATTTAAAAATTTGTAGCTGCTCTGGAAGACAGTTTGGTACTTCCTCAGATATCTAAGTATAGAACTGCCAAATGCACTGGCAATCCCACTACCAGAATCCCAGAGAATACAAAATAGGTATTTGGTAGATATTTGAACATTATTGTTCATAGCAACATTATTCAAAATTGCCAAATGATGGAAGCAACCCAAGTGTCTATCAACTATGAATTTCATACACACACACACACAATGAAATATTAATCATCCATAAAAAGGAATGAAGTCCTGATACATGCTATGACATGGATGAACCTTGTAGACATCATGCTGAGTGAAATATGCTAGACACAAAAGAGCAAATGTTGTATGAGCTCACTGATTTTAAACAATTAGAACAAGCAAATTCATAGAATCACAATATAGAAAATAGGTCACCAAGGGTCACAGTGCGTATAGGGAATTAAAGTCTTAAAATGCACAGGGTTCCTATTGGAATTTTGAAAAAGTTTTGGTAATGGATAGTGGCTATGGTAGCACAACATTGTGAATGCAATTAACAGCACTGAAATATACAGTTGAATAGCATTAAAACATAAATATTAGATTATACATATGGTAACAGAAAAACAATTTAAATCCAAGCAACTACACTTCTCAGTGAACCTAAACTTAAATCATGGGCCATTACTTATTTTACAATTTTAAAACTGTGCTATCATCAATTGTAACAAATATTCCACACTCATGCAAACTGTTGTTAGTTGGATGGATATATGGGAATCTTGTATTTTATGCATGATTCTGCTGTAAGCATACAACTTACCAATATAGAAAAAACTTAGAAAGAAAAGAGAATAAAAATAAAGTACCAATGTCAGGAATAAAATAGGAGTTTTTACAGACAGACAGAATCTATTTGGCAGAACATTTACTCAAAAATGAATGTAATGAAATCAACTAATATATTTATTGGTGAATTATGTAATTTGTGTTTCAAGTGAAAATTAGAAGTTTATAATACTTTGGTCCTTCACATGACATCACAATACTTGAAGATTGCTCTGATTGAATATGTGATATTAATAAATGTGATTTTGTTAGTTATTTTATAATTAATATGTCATATTTGATGACCTTTTTTCCACCATAAATCAATATTTCCTATAAAAAGAGTACATTATGTTACAAAATAATGCAGGGATAAAATCCATTCAAATTGCTAAATAGAGCAATGAATTTAAATCTAATTGAATATGAAAGATCCTTAATATGGTTTCAGAATCTACATAGCAACTATTATTTATGAAATCATCACTTGTTGAAATTAGTTGTAGAATATTATTAAAGAGTAGTAAAAATTATCAGAAAGCACTAATCAAATACTTTACTTTTCAAACCATATATCTGTTAAAGGCTTTATTTTATTCATACACTTCCACAACAATATCATATTCCATCAAAATGAATGATGAAACAGATATTAGAATTCAATTATCTACCAGTAAGCCAGGAAGAAAGAGTCCTTTTAAAAATCTAAAACTATTTCTTTCTTCACAATACTTTTAATTTAGTTTGGGGAAATATTTTTAAAAAGTATTATTCCATGAAAATATAAAGATTTTATTATTTTAATAAAGTTAATATTTATAATGTATCAGTTTAATTTATGATATGCTAATTTTCAACAGATAGCCAAATGATCATAAGTTCTTCAGTGTCTTCAATAATTTTTAGAATACAGTGTCCCTTAAACTAGCATAAAATGATAACAGATGGCTTACATAAATTCTATTAAATTATGTCTTCAATATTCCACAGAATCTAAGATATTATACATTTTTAAGTGTTTTGCCTACTCTTAACCTCTTTTCAGTACTACATTTCCATGAAAATAATAATATAATGACTTTATCAGATGCCTGAGCCTAATTTTTCCTCTTATTCATCACAAGATATCACAGCAGCTGAGTTCTTCTATGTATTTTGTTACACTCTGCATTATCCTTGCCATATCAGGGACACTTTCTAACCTCTGTCAAGCTATACATTGTTTCAGAGTTTCTCTCTCTTTTTTTTTTTAACCCTGAAATACACCTTCAGAGAAAGAGAGTATGCAGTGATGATAAAAGTAGATAAAGATCTGCTGGACTCTCTGAAACTCTAGCTGAGTGCTCACCACTCTGGTGAAGCCAAGCCTGTCCGATAGAGAGCAAATGGGGATTTCTACTTCCACAGATACTACTTATTATCTGTCTTCAACAACTCTCCCTGCTGAATTTAATAAATGGGCTGAGATCCTATACAGTTATGTGGATACTTTTTTTTTGAGCCTTCATATTCAACATTTCTTGAAACATCTTAGACCTCCCATATTCTGATACTCATCTGATTGCCAGCTATTAATATGAATTTTCAGATTAATGACAAATAGGGCTACTTTATCAGAATTCTTTCTTGGGTGGTACCTCACATTCTAAGGAGAATCTAACATGATTAGTTTCATCCCATATGCAAGGATCTCTTCAAAACTCTTGTGTGAAGAGTTAGGCTTTGTGCCACATCCTCTTTTTCTTTACTTGCTTTCCTTTTAAATTCAATTCTAAAAGGTATCTCATCTTTCTTTAATTTTATAACTACTGGTGGATTATTCATTGTTTTGCTATTATTATTTTTTAACAGTATATGATTTTCTTTTGTGACATAATGTTAGTCCAAAACCATGGAAAGTATAATTTTATTCAGGGTGCAAAATTTTGTGGATATACTATAAAGAGAATAAATTATAGTTATAATCAGATGTAAGTTGAATATGTATTGAATTGTAGTAATGTGTCACTTTTTAATATTCACTTTTGTTTTTTAATAAAAATTATTGCTAAATTTATTTTTAATAAGCACTATTACAAATTTAACAAATCTCAAGGGTACAACCAAAGAATCCTTACCAATCAGGAAATCTGTCCTCTCTGGGGAATGAAATCACTGGTTCAACAAGGTCTCTGAGAGGTATGACCCATGCATGTCCTTCATAAAGACTAACCTTGTATTTGAAGAATCTAGAAGCAGAATTGTTTATATGATTAAGGATAAATGTGGATGTCTGAGAAGTGACTCTGTGAATTTTACTTAGTGATAAAAGAGGCAGTATCATAAATTTTGTTTTCACTATAAGATTTGCATAATAAATATTCATGTTACAGAAGATAAACTTGTTTCCTCATAACACAGGTATATTTTTATCTTTTAATCCATGTGCTTCTTCAAAATCAGCAAAGAACATTTAATTGAAATACATGTGATATGTCTCAAATCATCATTTCTGCTCAATATTAAAATAGATTCTAATAGAGTGTCTGTGCTTTCTGATTCTAATGTTTATTATGTCATTAGATTTAAATGGTATCTGAAGATACATATGTGATACATAGATGGTACTCAAAAAATTGAAAATATTATAATATAAAAATTACTTAAATATTGTACTAGTGAAAGTACTATGAATGAAATATTACAAGAGCTAGATTGTAAAGGATTGCTAAGAAATTTAGAGGCAACATTGATTTGCTATGGCTTTTCATGGAACTCAATCCTCCTAAGGAAAAATAATCCTTCAAATATCAATGGATAGATCGAGGTATCCAAAGAATATTTTAAATAAGGTGATTCAGTCATAGCTGTATAATGTTCAAATAAATGGGCTGATAGGGAGGCATTTTTAGAGAACATATCTAAGATGATCTTTTGCTCATGAAGAAAATAAGAAACTAATCACTTAATATATCCATGCAGAGTTGCAAAAGACATTTTGTGGTAATATAAATATAACTTCATAATTGGTAGGTTTGTGGTGGTGCCCTATGATCGCTATGTTGCCATCTGCCACCCTCTGCATTATGGACTCACTATTACCTCATACCTTTGCACTCAGGCAGCCTGTGGTAATGGGCAAGGGAGCTTGTAAATTCTGCTTTCCACACAAGCACCATGTTCAGACTTCCCTTCACAAAGTCCAATGTGATCCAGCAATATTTCTGTGATTTGTCTCAAATTTTGAGGATCTCAACTTCAGAAGTTTGGTTTTCAGAGTCTGTAGCCTTAGCTATCAGTGCTTTTCTTATATTCTTATGTTTTTCTTTTCTTTTTAAGTCATATATTGATACCTTTTCAATGGTGCTTAGGATGCATTCTGTGGAAGCCCATAACAAAGCCTTATCCACCTGTACCCCACAGTTGGCAATTCTTATTTTGTTTGTAATTTCTGGGTTGATTGCTGTATTTGGTCCCAATGCCAGCGAACCACCTTTTAATAATCTTCTTACAGCCATGTTCTACACCATGGTGCCCCCATTAATAAATCCCATTATTTTTAGCTTATGGAACAGAGAGCTTAACACATCTATAGGCAGAATGTTCCACAAGTATTTGGATTTCCTAAGTGAAAATTTCTTGAATAAAATGTTCTGAAAAATATTTGAACATTGCTTATGTTATATTTTATATATGTTCTTAAAGTTGAATCTATCCATGTAAAATATCTAAAGTGTTTTTCCTCTGTGTGTATATATATGTACCTATATATGCACATGAGTAATAGTGAGGTATACACCTCTATGCCCTAGTTTTTCAATTCAATAATTTTTGTCATTTTTGCATTCTTTGAAAAAATATTTTGCACATTGTCAAAATATTTTGGAATGTGATTAGGATGATTTTGACCTAAAGTCAACAATGCGATCATTTTGAGAAGACCATGCATTTTATGATACTGCTTTAACAATGGTGTTTACCTTTAAGAGAACTTCAAGGGAATGAGTACTGCCTCATGGGAAGAAAATATTGAATGTTTTGGGTTAAAACAACCTACTCTTTAAAGTGTAGTCTTTGCATTCAATCTCATGCATGTGTCTTGGCTGAGTAATAAGGTTATTAGAACTAAGACATATCTTACTGATGAAGACAAGATAAGGATATTCACTTAGACTTGTGTTAAATTTAGAACCCTAGAAGATCTGCTTCCACCATTGAAAAGTGGAATACAGTAACCTGGTTCTCAGTACAGAATATTGTTGGAAAGATTTTGTTCTTCCCATGAAACTAGTGATGAAAAGATATAGGTCATGCTTAATTCATTCATGCTTTTTGCTTGATGAAGAATAAGAAATCACTAATTAACAGGAGTGAGATGTAGAAATACATGGAATCTGATTTTCACGGTACAATATCTGTAATTGCTTACATAATGTGATAAAAATTTTTTCTCCAAAGAAGGAAAACTAATTTTCTCAAGATGGAAATAATTTTATTTTATTGATCCCATAACCTGAGTGAACACTGTGATTCCTAAAGAATATGTTATCTTATTTATTTATATCTCATAATTGCATCACATGAGTACTATAAAGGCTGTGTTTTTATATTAGATTCTATAACTAGAAAAATCTTTTAGCCTTTAGGAACTTATGCTCATTTAACTTCAGGTTTCATCCTTCATTTGGTAAAATGGACACACTAGGTTCGTTATGGCCGGTATCATTGTTCTATAGAGAAATATTTAGAGCATGAATATCATGATGCACATGCCATCCCAAACTAATAATCCTAGAACAATCTAAAATGTGTTCATATTCCTCCAATAACTGAAAGATATCCAGATATTTTAATATTTCAAAAATTGAAGACCAATTCATATTTCTTTTGAAAATAATTTCTTCCAGCCTGTCATCAGGATTGCTATTCCTTGGGAAAAGAAGTGATTGCCCACTTTTGTATTCAAGCACCCTTCTAACAAAAGATGGGGGATACACTGCTGAGATCTCCAGAGCATTTAAACTTCTCCTTAAGTGCTTATTTTCCATTTCTTCCTTACATTAACATGTTATAGCCATGGCCTCTGGTTTAGTTGATCTTTGTGTCCCAGAATATAAACATTAATGCACTCATCCATAGATACTTGGAAATTTAGAGTTCATATTTATCATAGCAAGAAACATAAAATCCCCTTGTGAATTAACAGATTGTGAACAATTGGATTTTAAAATTTATTTCTTGTCTAAGAAATCTTTATCTACCATGATATCTTCAAGAAGTATTCATTTGTTAGTCTCTAAATTAATTGTAATTTTGACTTTTATATATTTTTCTTTAATCTATATGGTGTTGAGTATGTAGGGTGAGAAGTAGGTGTGAAATTTGACTTTATCCAATATGATTGTCCAACTCTCCAAGCAAAATTTATTCAAAAGTACATATTATTGTCATTGAACTACCACACATGATCTCTGTCATATATTAAGTGTTCCTATAAGAACATCTCTGTAACCTTTTATTCTTTTGTGTGGAACTCTGATTTTTACTGCACTGACACCAGACATATTTATATGAATTAAACAACAATTTTATTAGGGAAAATGGTGGTGTCTAAAGTTACCAGATGCCATCACAAATACCACACAGTGGGTTGACTTGACAATGGGAATTTATTGTCTAATGTTTTCAGAGTTTGGAGGTTGCTGCTTCCAGGTGTCTGCAGTGTGCTGATGGGTTGGAAATCCTTGTGGATCCTGGCTTTCTGGTCTCCTATCAATGTCCTCCCCTTTCTTTCCCCTGTTCCAGTTGACTTCCTGCCTATGGATCATTCCTGTGGCTTTCTCTCTTTTAAGATCTACAGTAACAGGATAAGTTCCATCCTGATTCAGTTGACACATCTTAACTAAAAAAGACATCTTTGACAGGTCCTTTTAACAATGGGTTCACAGCCACATGAATAAATTAACATTAAGAGCAAGTTTTTTTCCTGATATGTAATTTAATCTGCCATTTTTGCCTAAATTAAAAATATATATATTTTTTCTTTATGACTTGAAATTATTCAAGGTAAATGCATGGAAATGATTGATTTTAGGATGTGGAGTTTTAAAACTGGGTTGTTTTCTTTTGAAAGCATAGTTAATGCTACATGGAATAAGGCTAGGCTGAATGTGTTTTGCTCATTAAATATTGAATATTATTATTTTATTGGATAGAATTATTTAGAGGAGTAAATACTCAATGATATATATGCATTACACTTGGGTACCAATGAAAGAGGAGAATTTAAGTGATAGAGTTCTCAATTATTATTTGATTGAGGGAAATTTGCATTTTCTGTTGAATCAATATTGGTGAAATTAAAATAAATATATTAAAGAAAAAGAGTGCAAATATATTTTAAGTTTTTTTTTTTTACAATAACCTGAGGAAATGAATAAAACAATGGTATTTAATCCCTTTGTTGAACCTAGTTTAAAATTTCAAATTTAAACTCTATTCAAGAGGGTGTACTGGTTGATATATTGTTAATCAGAATGAAATATGATTTTCCAAAACAAACTTAGAATCTTACTCATAATTATAAAATTAGTCCTAATGCAAAACAAGCAAAAACAGAATCCTGAAGGTTTACTATGTTCCTTTTATGATTTATGATTTATGTTCCATAAATCGTTCCTTTTGGAATATAAGTGAAAATCACTGCCCTGAAATGTAATAAATAATTCCTGATTTTCACTATGATTCAAAAAACATCTGATTGCTTTCTGAGTAGTGAGATGGCTTTCTCTGCAATGTACCTTTTAGGAGAAGAATATAGTGTTCCAAATAATTAAGTTCAGGCTTGACCTCTTGAAGTTCTTTGGCCAAGGTAGTGAAATCAGAACTAAAAGATATGGATTTGAAAGCTAACATACCTGTAAACCTTTAAAAAATATGATTTATTCTGCCACAAACACTGCAATATCCCATATAGAGTCTCTCCAATAGCCTAGGCATAGAATATGGATTGTGAGCATCAAAGCTGTTGCCTAAACACAAGGGGCAAGTGTCATTACAGGAAAACAATCTTCATTCCTCTCGGCCCCAATATTAAAATTTTTGTTTAGTGCAACTTAATCTGCTTTTAGCTGACTGACACAATGTCACATGATTTTCCAAAGAAGTTGTGTCAACTTATACACACACTCCAGCAAAGTATCACTCTTTTAATATTCCACATCCTCTCAGGCAATTGGTGCATCCATATTTGTTTGTAGTTATACTTTTAAAAAAATTCCTTCAGAACTAATGGTACAGAACATACTGTTATTCATAAAATATTTCTGTTGCTTCTTTTAAATCCCTTTCTGACCTTACATATTGCATTTATTTTCTTGTCATTTCCTTTACAGCATTTGAATTATTTCAACCATTTTATATAAAAAGTCTGAAGGATTTATTGTTTTCCTTTTATATTTCTTTTTAGTTGGATTTTTTCTTCATATATATGAATTTGTACATATATACATACATATCATTTTCACACATCTAATTTTTTGAATTGGTGTACTTTTTAATTGACTTCATTTACATGTAAAATCAATTTTCACTGTTATATGAAATGTGTAGATGTGTTCCATCTGTATATTCATAAACCTAATGGCCTAAGCATTCTTTTCTTTTGTAGGAGGACTGTGCTGTGATTATGGGTTTCCTGCAAATTGTGGTATAATGAAGGAATTCATGTCTGTTGAAATGTTTTCAATGAGCCAATAAACTGGCAGAATTGACTTGAGTTTAAGGGGAGAAAAATCACCTGAATTTCCCAAAAATATCAAATGACAAATGCTCAGATTCCTTCAAAAAGGAAAGATAAATGAATAAACAAGTAGTATTTCCTCCTTTTTTTTCCCTTAGGGCAATATCTGATGCTATTTGGATTTAGAATATCTATCACATGTTCTCATGGAATGATGAGATGTAGTCATTTCAAATACACTTCTTCCAATCATTTCATCTCATGCATATTTGTCTTCTGAGTTCCACATTTTAAGCATTTGTCACTAATTCTGTCTGTTAAACTTTTCTTGTTTATTAGAAAAGTATTTCATATTAGTCAGAAAAAATTTATCCATTTCTAAAACCCCAATATTACACATGCGCACACACTCATTCTTAGAAGAGGTAGATAAAGCTGATAGATGGATGGATGGATAGATAGACACAATAAACACATATCTTGAAAATATAGTACTGGTATTTGGCTTTATGCTTTTTTGGTAGTTGGATCTTCACATTAGCATGAGTTTAAATTTTATTATTCTAAGTATATATAATCATTTTAAATTAATAATACAGAAAATAATGGAGGAGTGAAAAAAGCAGATATCTGAAACCCATAAATAAATATTAAAGTTCATTTTCCCTAAGTATAGATAGTTAACAATATACAAATACATAAGATTACCAAAATTAATATATGTATTAGATAATCATAACTGCAATTCAAAATATTCCTTATTATACCTGATTATTGTATTTCTCTACTCCTTGCATGTTTTCCCAATATTTAATACAATGTCATATAACTTACTAAAGAATTAATGAGTGTATAAATTTTGATAAGAGGGCTACTATGAAAGCATAAGCATCTCTGATCTTTAATCTAGAGGTTAAAAATATTTTAAATCATATTACTCCATGAAAATAGCAAGAATTTCTCAATTTTTTAATATAACTATCACATACATATTGTCTAATGACATTGTGCATTAACACCAAACACTCAAATGACAAATGACAAATTTAGCAGATGTTTATGAGCTTTTCAAAGAAATGTACTTTAGGTTTTTGTATTACTTGGGGAATTTTAAACACTGCATAGCTTTTCTATTTAGTTTTATTCCTTTAAAATATTTTTATTTTACAACTTTTATTTATGATTATTT
>JAQZBX010064463.1:0-16491 GCA_029593785.1 Cabassous unicinctus | reverse complement strand
GTGTTGGAGCAAGACAGCTGCCGACGTTTGCCCAGGGTTCAGGCTTCTTGGCTTCCTCTCTTCCCGGGGCTGCATTTCTCTCCGGGCTTAGCTCCTGTTTCCTCCACAAGGTCAGCTGTAGGCGATCAGGCGAACAGTTCGCTTCTCTTCTCCTGGGGCCTTCTTTCCAACATCAAAGCTGCTTCTCAAAGACTGCTTCTCAAAAGACTGCTTCTCCTCTGTTCTTTGCCTTGCCTTTTACATTCAATTCCCCACCCACCATGGGGTGGGGCTCAACACCCTGACTGACATGGCCCAGTCAACGCCCTAATCATAATTCAATCATGCCCAGATTAACAGATCAGATTACAGGCATGATCCAATTATATTTTTGGAATTCATAATTACATCAAATTCTCCAACGGTTACAAGCATCTAATTTTAAAAAAATTAAAGAAATAAGAAAGGGGGGAGGAAAGAGGAAAGAACAGCAAGAGATAACAAACAAACAGAGAAAAACCAAACAACCACACAGGCAAGCCATCAAACAGAGATAAGGGGAATCAATATTCCCTGGGGACCCATGGATCCTCTCAGCATGCTTGTGTTTATAAAACAGTTCCCCCACAGTGTTCTATATGCAGGTCCTGAAGCAGCTTTTGGCTATTAAAGTGAATTTAAAAGAATTTATTTTTCATTTATTAAAGCCACTGTTTTATTTATTTATTTATTTATTTATTTATTTATTTATTTATTTATTTGGCATTATACAGGAGCAAAAATAAGTCCTTCTCTAGACCACCTTCCTCATGGAGGAGACCCTAAGTGGGCTTGTGGAAACTAATCAAGCACTTCCCAATTCTGGGTTCCCCAGGGATGCAAAAGTCTGATGTTTGTCATTGTAGAATGCTAAAAACAGCAGACTCCACCCTTCTGGATTAGAGCCCCTGCATCACTGGTCTTCTGGTAAATGACATTTACTCTGCAGATTTACCTCTCCCCTCAGCCTGGTGCTGCTTCAAGCTGGCTTATCTGCTCCCCAAAGTTGTGAGGGTGTCCAGGCAGCCAGATCGACAGCTAAAATATCCCCTCTCTCCTTTCTGTCAGAACCCTCCCTCTCTTGGAGATTGCCCCTCTCCCCCTCTCCGCAGGGCCTGGGGCTTATCCTTGGTCAGCTAGTCAAATCAACTTCCTCAGTCGATTAACCCCTCCCCTCCTCCGGGTGCCAATTCACTGCAGGTGTTTTGTTCATCTAAGTTGCTGGGGGCTTCATGGAGCCAAATCCCCAGAAAATAAAGCTCTTTTGCCGGAGCTCCCCCCTCAGAAAATGCCCCCTCCCACCGGGCCCTGTCACCCAGTTACCGGATGGGAGTTTTGTTTCCACCCGGCTTTTATTTTTTTATCTCATAAGGTTGGGGGTCAGCCAACTGTGTTAACCACCACAGGCAGGCTTAAAACTCACGAATATCTGTGATTCAGACCATGCCGTAAATCTGCCCAGATAGCTGTCCCAAGCTTCTCACTCCACAAGCCCACAGCACAGACCCCCGTGCAGGACTCTGTCCACTATCTGCCGTGTTCTGGGAGCTGTCTGCAGTTGCCCTCCTAAGCCGATGCCATCTTGCCACTCTCTCCAAGTTAATCCATTTCTGTGCATGTAAAGACCTTTGCATTAAATTACTTCAGTTAAATCCTTGTCTTAGATTGTTTGACCATGGGTGGATTATAATCCTTTTACTGGAGTCCTTTATAAATGGAGCAATAAAAAACTGCCTACACTGAAAATAGCTGCAGAGACAGAGAAGAACCCAGAAGGTGAGAGAGAAGGCCCTGGGAGCCAGAAGCTGGAATCAATGAAACACAGGGCTGAGAGGACACCACTTTAGCCAGTAGCTGAAAGCAAGTAGGCCTAGAGCAGAGGGGAGAGACAAGCAGATGCCTCCTTGTGCATGATCACCCACAGGTGCAGCTCAGGAAGAAAGCATCTTCTGATGATACCTTGAGTTGGACACTTTCATTGCCTCAGAATTGTAACCTTATAAATTAATAAATCCTGATTGCAAAGTACAACCCATTTCTGGTATATTGCTTTGGCAGCCTTTAACCAACTAAAACAGTGATGAATATCACAATGTTTCCAAACTGTAGTTTTATGAAATACAAACTATTATAATGACAATTCTGATTTTCTGCTTATGCAAAAAAGGCAGCTTAATGACTCTGATCATTTTCAATTTATAAGACAGTCAAATTTTTCTTCAAGGTTCACATACTGGTTTTTATTCCTAAGATGAGTGGATAAAAATACAATATATACAGTTTTCTTAATTTTGAAAATTAATATATTTGGCATATTTTTAATTATGTGTCTCTTTAAATGGTAAAAAATGTTAACATATTAATTTATATTTTTCACATTTCTAATTAAAATAAATCCCCCATCAGTTTTTCATTTTGGTTATTTTCAATATTGTTTTATATGTAATAAGCATTTATCACTTCTCAATACCAGACTTTAGTTGACTGGATTTCATCTAAAGATTTCTCAATATGCTATTTGCTTTCCATATTTTTATGATATATTTTTAAAACTTAGGAATATTTACCTTCATCTATTTAATGTAATCATATTTCTTTATATGACTTATTCTCCAAACCATTAATATATTCTCGAATAAAATCTATCAATGTTGTAATTCTTTTTATATATTTTCTTATTTTTTAGAACCTTTCCAAAATTACTCATTATTCTAATTTGCCTTAGAACTCTTTATCTTAAATCTGCAAATCATTTCACGGTGAAGAAAATTATAAATTTTTGTTACCTAAAAAAATAATTTGTGGCATTAGGAAAATTTGGTCCCCTGCAAAGTGAAAGGAGTAGATATAAAAACAGTGTGCTTACTGCAAGTTCACTTGAAACAAAAGTGAGTAAAGATAGACTCAATTTACTAACTGCTCTGAAAATTTGTGCTTTATTACTTCCTGCAGTACTCTCAAAAACCTGGAACCAAATCAAATTTGGGAATCAGAAGGTAAATTTTATAAAATAGACAATCAATTTTGCACAGAACAGAAAAGTTACTTATTTCTCCCCAGGTGTCTCAGGAAACTGTGAGTGGAACTATAGTAATTATAGGTTTAAAAAATGCAATATAAAAGTTGACTTAGCATATGAATTGAAAATATTTGGAAAACATATTGGGAAAAAAGAAAACAGTAATATAATGAGTGATAAAACTCAGTACTGGTTATAAACATTTTTTATTCTATTATTTTCTAACAGTATACAGATTTGGGATCTTTGATAGTTTTCTAATATTGTCTGTGTTGGATCTCAAAGAGAAGATTGGAATAGTTTGTATATTATGAATTGAATGCTACTTGTTAATTACCTTCAATTTTCAGAACATGGAATGGTCTTTGCCATTTTGTATTCAATAAGACATGACTCTTATTAAAATCATTAAGAATGCTAGAAAATATTTAACTCGTTAGGATTTAATAGAAGAAGGTACTGGGTACCCTGATGTTTAAATAATATTCACTATTACTTTGTGCTCATTTTTTATGTTCACCACAATATGTTTTAACATTGCATATTGACTTTTGTATGGAGTGAACTTTTATGTTGCCTTTCATCATTAACAGAATTTAATGAGAAAAATTAGTAAAATGAATGTTTTTGTGGTTTGATTTCAAAGTATCCCAGCTACTTAACCAGGACTTGTAACACCACCTTAAAGCAATGCATACTTCAGAAACCTTCCCTGGGCAATTCAGCAATAGGACAAATGTATCCCAGATTAGCTTGCTTGAAGTAGACATTAAAATCTACCTGTCTGTTTTAATCAATTGTTTAGAGAAAGATAGTATCATGTTCATATTCCTTTAACTGAATATTCACATTTATATGTTTTTAAGGGGGAAAAACATCATATAGAGAAATAATTTTTAATTTTACTAAAAAGCTTTTAGTTAATCAAAAAATTTCTTTCAATTGCTAGTAATTAAGAATTGAGGGCATGTAATATCCATTTACAAATATATAAAAATAAGTATATTACATACATTAAATATATACATCTATATTTATATGTATCCATCTAGCTATATATCTATTTACATATCTATGTATCTATTTAAACACATATCTATTATGGATTTCCATAATAGATAATCAAACACTGATTGATTCATTCATTCACAAATATTTGACAATTAACACATCTATAAAAATGGCACAAATCCTCTCCATGTAAATATATACACCATTAGATATAATTTTTGAAATTTTACCTGTAATAATTATTGAATTCGATATTTAATACATTAATACTGCTTCCAATTCTGCTCAGTTTAAATTCATACATTAACTGCGAAACAAATGGAATGAATAGGTGAATTGTCTTCATGTCAGGAATAAAAAGTTTATGTATCTTTTCCCATTCCTGAACATAGGTCAGGTAAGGCAGCCAGGGAGCACCTTGGGTGAATGTTCCTCAATCCTCTTTCTATTGTTAAGGTAAAGTGTTAAGGTCAGGGAGGAATTGCTCAATGCTACATGAAGAATACACAGATGGAGGGAGTAAGGGGATTCTTACTTCAGCTTGGCATCACTGTGTTCTCAAAGATTTTCCAAGGTCAAAATAAAATATATCATTTGAAGTATGTGGAAGCCATATATTTACTGGAGCATTTTAGGTCATTCATCTTACCTCACTAGGCCCCATCCATTTTATTTGGGATTATAACTCTCTCTGAGAAAGTAATGACTTAACCAGGATGTAGCTCCAAAATAGCCTGAGCAGAATGTAACACTGGGCCCTTCCCACTAACCTGGGTCCTTCTTTCTCTTTTCTCACCATGCAATCCTACTACAAAATTGATATCATAAGAATATCCTAGTTCCAAATCCACCCCTCCATACACTTCATTATATCACTTAAATTAGTTACTTGATTTGTTCAAAGAAATTGAAAAAATATATTCACTATGGAATGATGAGTAATGGTATGAAGGAGACATGAGTCCTAATCATGTTCTGGCACAGTCTTACTGTTTGAAATGGGGGAATCTACAAATAAATTTGAGTTTCATTTTCTTAAACATAAACTGAAACTCAATGACATGACCTCTGCTGCCCAACCATCTCTGACAGCATTTAAACATCATCTACACAGAAACCTCCTTGGACATATTGCATTGTCTCTGGATGATTCTGTCTCCTGCACAAAGCTACCTATCCTTCCACTTATACCAGGGGAGGGAGTACAGCACTAGGGTCAAAACCCAACATATCAATAAATTCCTTTGGTTTTCCACCCCCAAGCTGATCTTAGGCACATCCAAAACTCAATAAAACATTAAAAATCAAAATAAACTGTGCTAAATAATTTTGTTTGCCTGTTCTTTTTGACAAAAGGTTTACAAGGAATAATTACAAATAGAACAATCAAATCCCTTTAATCAAATATTTGTGTTGATTTTCTCACAGAAACAACTACTGGCTGAAATAATTGGTTATATTAATCTTATGCATATAAATTCATTTACCTTAATGGTTAAAAGTTTTAGCAGTGCAAGAGCAGTAATTATACCTGCCTGTGTTTATAATTAGAAGAAATTGCCTAATTAAATGTATAAAATCAGTGATGGAGAGAAGATGATGTAGAAAATATCAAGGAGAGAATTTTCACTATTTCCCTGCAGAGAGTGGGGTCATTGTGTCTGGAGTGGATTGGCTTTCAAAGAAAAGTTTGGAAATGCTTGTCTCAGGTGGATTCAGAACCTTATCCAGCTTAAATGTCATGATACTTGCTGAAGAGATTTCAGAATAAACTATGGATGAGAACAAGAATCAAAGTCCATGGAAAATTGTGACCATGATCAATATATAGATTTAGTTAAGAGAATAAGGAAAAGTTCACAGTGAACAGGCAAAAAATTCAAATGATTTGAAATTTCACATTTCATAAAAAAACCTTTGATAAAGTCCAAACCTCAGATATTTAAGGAGACTCAGGGAATAATATGATACCACTATTCATTGCTTTACTTCATCATTAGGAAATTACTATCCTCAGTCAATTTGCAACCCCAGCAAATAGGCACATATTAAATTTATTTCAGAGTAATAGCAGCCTATTTTCACACTAAACCAAGCTATCAGAAAATAACAAGCTTCATACAGAAAATCATTATGCTTCATAGTGTTATAACTATCAAAATTATTTGTGTGCTGCCTTAGGATCCATCTTACTTTGGCCAAGCCACTTGCCACAACACTCTCCTTTGGCCTAGTTAATGAGCAGCTTTCCAGCCCTGAGACATAAATTTCCCCAGAGGGCAAAGGCTGCATCTGCAGCCACCACTCTTGCCACCCACACATCTCACCATAAACCCCCAGCTGTTCCCACATGATAAACTCACCACACCTACCACCTTTAGACCCCAGTCCCTTCACATTCACACAAATGCTTGCTTTAAACCAACCAATCATTGACTCCTGTAGGAAAACTCCTAAACTCCACTCTGAACCACAGGAAAGGCACAAACTCAGGGGCCCCTCTTGTACTACTTGTTGCTCCCCACCTGCTGGTTGAGCCACATGAATCTGTCAAACTTCCTGTCAGTCACTCTTGTCTCACAACTCTCTGGGACCTCTGAGTAACAGAAGATCTTTCCTTATGCATTTTGGCCTCAGTTTCCCTTTATGTTGTACCTGACCTCCACCCACCAGGACTCCCATTTAAAATCCATTTTAACCATTTTGATACAAGTGGTTCAGCAAAAATGATGTCTTAAACATGATGCCTTTAGGCTGCTCTTGACTTATTAACTGGATCACTCAGATAATCTTATCTGGGAAAGGTCCATTCTTTGTTGACATACATCTGTGCTGCTTTTTGTCCCTGCCTGTTTCATCTGCTGGATATTGCCTAAATTTCTGATGCCAAATTTGTGATCCCATAGATCTGAGACTTCCCTAAGATCCATAAAAGGCCAGCCCTACTATGGCAAGAGGGGAAACCCTGTGGTTTCTACCATTACCCCAAACAGCTACAACTGGTGTCAGGTGAGACAGACACTAGGCAACAATGGCAACATAACAAGTCTTCTTACAGTTGCCACAGAAGGAATTTGCAAGGTGAAAGATAAGTGTCCAAGCCTGAGCTGTGACTAGAGAGTGAGGACACTTGAGCTAAACACTCATGGGTCCAAAGGGTGAGTATTAGGCCTCCTGGTGCCTGGACCACATAAGCTGGGAGACTTCTGAGGGAGAATCCAACCACTGTGTCTGTTGACCTTTCATCCAAGTCTGAAACTCATCCCTAGCATAAGGGGCACCCCTCCATGGGAAACATACTGGCATGTTTCATATCAACATTGTTGCAAGAATCCACCATCTGCCATCCTTATTTTGTTACTACTGCTTTCCCTGATGCTGTCGTTTTTCATCCCCCATCCTCATGTGATATAGAGTTTCTAATCTGATACAAGGCAGATAAGGAACTACTAGGTAAAAAATAAAGGGGACTGAGCATATTGTGCCATCATCCCCAAAGACACCAGAGGAAGTTTCTAAACTGTTTAAGAAATGTAAGACTCCTGAAGTACTGATGCATGTGACAAAATGAAGGAGCATTGAGGATATTATGTTGAGTGAAATATGCCAGACACAATTGGACAAATATTGAATGGCCTCACTATTATGAACTAAGTATAGTGCAGACCTATGGAGGTATAGAAGGGAAGATAGGTTACCAGAAGATAGAATGGGAGTAGAGAATGGTGAGCCAATTCCTAATCTACACAGAATTTATAATTAGGTTAATTTCAATGGTTAGTAAATGGACAAATATGATGGTGGAACAGTTATATGTGGGTGTAATTAACAGCACTTAAATGTGTGTGTGTGAACAGAGTTGAAAGGGGAAGTTTGAGACCATATATATTGCTAGAGGGAAAATTAGAAGACAAAACATGGGATTCTATGACACAGTAAACTCAGGTGGCTGAGGATTGTGGTTAATAATACAAATATAAGAAAGTTCTTTCAGGAGCTAAAATAAAGGTGCATCACATGTATAGGGTATTGATAATAGGGTGCTCCATAGACACAGAAGAGGAGAGAACTTTGTCAGTTTTCATCCTGGAGCCCTGGGAAGAGATAAGCCATTTGCCTGATAGTTTGCAGCTGAGCAGGAGATAAGGCCTGGAAAGAAATGAGCCCTATGCCAGACTGATATAAGAAACCCTGAAAGACAAGTCTTATGCCAGCCTACAGCTGAGAATGGAAGAAGGGGTGTCCATGGAGACTTAAGAGGGATGGCCCAAGAGACCAGGCAGAGATCACCTGCCATCTTGTCTCAACATGTGGGAACAGACTTTGGTAATAAAGCAACCTTGAGTTGGGCACTTTATGTCCCTGTAACTGTAAGCTTTTACCCCAAATCAAAACTTTTTATAAAAGCCAACAGATTTCTGGTACTTTGCATCAGCACCCCTTTGGCTGACACATACAGGTGGTATATAGGGAAAATGCAATGAAGACATACTTCTATGGGACATAAATATATTATTGTTGCCAGAGGTAAGTTTTCTGGATATATAGATGAAAAGTAGGTAACAAAATATTAAACTTCTATCCTGGGGATGTCCTGCCATTTTCTCCAATAAAATGGCAAAAATCTCTGGAAAATATGTCTTGTCCAATAAAAGAAAACAGGCCATTACTCCAAGCCCTAGATATTAATGCTTGCACTTATGATCCTTATTTCTGCAGTAATGAAATTAGGCATAATAATAATTATTGAAAATATCCTTGTTACTCAATTGTTACCTCTCTCTAAGCAAAATCTTCAAATAAACTCACTACCTTCTCCCCAACATAGGATATAGTTCCCACGGATGAGCTTCTCTGGCAAGGAGGGATTATTACCAAGCATTGATCACTGATACTTTGGGGAAAAAAAGGGGAAATATTAAATAAAACAGAGTATTTTATGGCTAAGAGATTTCAAAGTGAGTTGGAAAGTCATTACAGAGGTTACATGTATGCAGGTCTCAGGCTGTTTTAACAAACTGCCATAGTAAACAAAACCTCAAACAAAAGTGATCCTGAGAACCCTATAGCTCATACTTTCTTGAGGATATGGATGGGTGGAGCTATTGGCAGGACCTGAAGAGACATATATCAGAGTCACAAATCCTGTCTTATCCTACAGGCCATGGAAGTCTATGACAAATGGGGCCCCGTGGGATTGTGCTTGCCAGTCAAGGTAACAAATACCACATTATAACCTGAAACAAGGCACTGTGGGGATTCTGCTTATAATCTGAAGCCTCCCCAAAGAGGGAGGATCTATATCCATTATTTCTTGATATAATAGTCCTATTTGTCCAGTTCTTCAAGTCTTCACCAGTGGAGGGTGATCAACCATCAATTATATCAACATGGATGCACAAGTTCTGTCCATCAAAGTTTCTATTCCAAACACCACATAATTAATAAAAGATATACACAGGTACACAGGAACATGGGCAATTGATTTTCCATGACTGTCTTGGTCCTCATGATTTACTCAAAGTCGATACCTAAAAAAAAAATTCTTAATCATGGCTGTGAAGACTTTAAGAAATAGTCTTTAAAACACTTAATACTGTGACTATATAGATGATATTTGATTATGGGTGGACTCTAAAGTAGACCTCTGAAAGGACCTAACTACACTCCCCCATTGTTTGCATAAATGAGGCTGGGATATAGCATTCCATTAAATCCAAAGTGATCAAACTTTGTCAAATTCCTGAGCATGATCTGGCCCTTAAAGGGCAGACAGAGTCCCATCATCATCAAACACAAGCCTTCCTCAGACACTAAGATATGCAAAAACATATTAGAATTACTCATGTTCCAAATGTAAAACATCCCAGCTCTCTCAGTTTCATTACAGCCCATATGCAAAATCACATGTATATCTGCTCCTTTCCACTGGGGAGAGCCCACCAATGTGCCTCAGAATTAACACAACAGGTTATTTTTCCAAGCCATGCCATGTGTCCCATTGGGAACAGATTTCAGATTAGGGACCTTGGCTAACTCACATATGCTTCTTGGAGTCCTTGCACTAATCATAGTCAACATTGGCCCCTAATGAGTATTTGGACTAACAGGCTTCCTTGTTTCTTTCCAATACACATCCATTAAAATGGCTGCTTATTTGGCTGTCTATAATTAAGCTGTTTATATGGTACAACTGTTCAGACTGTGCACTTAGATTCCCATAATGCTGTGGTTGAGAGATAGTCCCAGCAGGAGCTCAAAATAGCCACTGAATTCTCACTGGAAAAATGGAAATGGTATCTAGAGAAGAGAGCTAAACCTCACAAATAGGTTTTTCTATCTTGTAGGTGGATATGGCTTTCCCCATGGTCAACCCCTTGCCCACAGGTATTGAGAAACTGGCAATAACACCCACAGTAATCCTCTCCTACCATGTGGGAAGCTCATTGGGACCAGCTATCTGACATGTAAAGGAATTCAGTGTATCTCACTGATGGCAACACTCTCATAGTACACAATGTAACTCACTGGATGGTCACAGAACATCACCTTCCTCAACCACCCCACTTACCCAAGATCACTGTTTGGGGTCTGTAGAGTTGGCAGAGCTAGAAATGGTCCAGTTGGTTATCTAGGATGCTCAGAGTTTCCAGTTCCTTAATTTCCAAATCTTCTTTGAATCTTGGACTCTGGTTAAAGGGTTGGGAGGTAGATCAGAACAAAGGAAACAATATGTTTTTCATAAAAGAAAGGCACTTGTGGGTGATTCCAGATTTGGAAACAGCTCACAACCTAACCCATTTCCACTCTGTAGTGGTTTGAAGCTGTAGGTACCCAGTAAACACATGTTCTTAAATTTAAGTCATTCCTGTGGGTAGGAACCCATTGTAAGTAGAACCCTTCGATGGGGTTACTTCAATGAAGGTGTGACCATCCTCAAATAAGATGGGTCTTAGTTCTTTTACTGGAGCCCTTTATAAGAGAATGAAATTCAGACAAAGAGAGAGAAAACCAGAGAAAACAAGAAGCTGAAAAAGAACTTGGAAGAGAAGGAAGAGATCAGGAGATGTTGCCATGTACTTTGCCATGTGACAGAGGAACAAAGGATTACTGTCAGCCCACCCCAGTATACCACAGTCTTTATGGAAAAGAATTGTCTTGGTGATGACTTGATTTGGACAGTTTTCTGGACTCAAAATCATGTGTGAATAAATTCCCATTGTTTAATCCAACCCATTATGTGGTGTTTGCTTAATTAACCTAGGAAACTAAAACACATACATTCAACTCCCACACCAGAGTAACTTTTCAGACACTGCTGAAAAGTTACCGAAAATTCATTCCTGCACAGCATATCTGGCAGGTCCTTCCCTTCTGAAACTGCCCTCTCTGGACCATGAAGCTTTTGCTACCAGCTAGCAGTCTGGGCTCATAGCCCCTTAAGACTAAAGGTTTCTCTGCCCTTATGGTGAGGCCTCATAAAAAGAGATTGCATCTAGGCCTAAAATAGTTACTAAAGACTATGACCTGTGCTCCCAATCCAAACATTGATATCCCAGGGATGGGGTCATATTTCACAGAGACAGTGTTAAACTCTTCTCCCATTGACATATTTATTTTGTAAGTACACATCCCACCACTTCTGAAGCAACCTGAAATTGGAGATTAGTTCCCCAAAATGAGCTAAAACTGAGTCAAAAATCTGGATCACCTTTAGAGGTGCAGAAAGGCTACATGTGGTAGACAACAGTCATATTTAAAAATTATCTCCTTATACCCTGCCCTGAGAACCAATTATCGTTACAAGGCACAACACCCAGGCTGACAAACACCACACCTAAAGCATACTCTGAGTAAAAGCATTATGCAAACACTCAGTGAAGGAAAAACAACACCAAGTCCAGCTGTCCTGGTACAAGTAACCATCCTAGAAGCTAAACCTCACCAACTGGCTTAATGTGAAAGTTCACACTGGCTCTGGGTCTTTAATATTTTTATTGGTTGTATGGGTCAATCCATTTGGCCTCACCATGCAGGCCAGGGATGCTGAAAAAACACTGAAGTAATCCTAAAATTGTACACAGGGATAGGTCAGAACATGGCTGTTGTTCCTCAACATGCCACCAAGTATGGTTGAGGACCCAAAGCCACCTCATGTATATATCAAATGGATCCACTGGCACCAAAGAATAAATGATCTTTCACCAAAGCATAAACTAAATGGCATTCTCACATAGCACCAAAGGTCTCACAATTATGATTAAATCAAACCTGCATCGAGAAGTTTCATCTACCCCAGATACTGTGCATACTTTTCTAAGAAAGGAACTTAGCTTGAAAAAAGGGTCTACAAAAATAAGCACCCAAGTGGCAAACAAGTGTGGACAAAATGTACTTTTCCTCTGGAGAAATGTGCAGGGGGTTATACCAGAACACACAGCCAAAGTTTTTGCTATGTGTCTTAGACAACCCCCTAAAAGTCATGGAATTCTATGATGACAACCATTTTACAAAACATGGCTAGAGCTTCCCAATGGTATTTAAAATCCCTGGCAAAATTGCCCATTCTTTATGGTTTGTTACTTGGGAGGGATACCCAAGCATGTTTTGGCCTCAGCAATCAATGCCTCAGAGCACTTTGCCCCAGGCGATGACCTCATCACTAGAGAGGATTTTGCCTCCAGTTGAATGCACCACAGAAGTTGGAGTATAGCACTGACAATGCTGCTTGCAGCCTTGGGACACAAACATGGAATTATACCTCACAGAGATTGCCATTTACTAGTCCAGAGGGCCCATGCAGTATTTTAATGCCTGCAAAACTAAAACTGTAAGCCACACCCCCACAATTGTTAACCCCTCGGATAGCTAAGGAAGGGGAGTCTTTTTTATTACCAATATAGCTGGGTGCATGTACATTATCAACTCAGGGTATGTACAATATAATTTACAAACGATGAAATGACAGATACACATTACTAATATCTCCAGTGCTTTTCTTATAATGTATAATTGCTCCCAAACCCTCACTATCTTCTGTTCTACTTTGGGCTTTTTTTTTTTTTTCAGGGAAAGCTAGGAAGACTGGCTCCACCAGGCCTTCAATTACTAGTCATAAATTTTAATTATGATTATGGTGCTCTTATTTAGGCTGATCATTTAAATCATAAAGAATAACTTCAATATACCCTTAACAATTTCAACTATTCTGGCCACAGAAATCTTATAAAATGATGCTAAGGTTTAGGGTGGATTATAATGGCATAAAAGAAATTGCATTTGTTGCCTCATCATCCTGCCTATCTTAGTCATAACTTGAACTTCTAAGCAACCGCCTTAGTTATCCCTGCTCTGGGCTGAACCTCTCTCTGTTTTGGAATGATAAGTGTTGCAGTTTTCTTCTCTGGAAGACCCCTGCCACTTATCCAAAAGGCATCTTTCTACTTTTACTCTTTCATGCTGCTTAAATTACTAGAAGGGCAGGTACTTTCATATGGTTTGGATGAAAAGCAGTTTCCTCAAGTTCTCCAAACAGCCCTTGCTGCTTCTGCCTTTTGTGCAATATGGTTTGAAACAATCAATTCCCCATATTTTTAGGAAAATTCTAACACCCATTCTGGATCACAATAAAGGCAAAATCGCAGGAACCACAGGTGCTTCCCACCTCACCTCCTCCGAGGAATCTCACAGGAGCCCAGGTCAGGTAAGACAGAGAATTCTGCCATCCCTCATTCTCCACTCTAATCCACCATGTTTTTTTATCTAATAAAGGTGTCCTTTCTTTTTTTATTGGCTGGTTGGCTATGAGTATGTGTGTGCCTCATCCCTAAAAGAACCTTCACATAACACCTGAAAGACTAGTATACACATGTAGACTACTTCATCCAAAAACAACAAAGTAATCATTCTTTTCAAGTTTAAACAATCACTTTTAAGATAGACAACATCAGAGAACAAATAGCAATAAATTTAAAATGTCTGAAATCATATAAACCAGCTTCTCAAAACCCAATGGAATGAAATTAAACATCAATGATATAAGGATAATTAGAAAATACACAAATATGTGGAGATTAATCATTATACTCTATTGCAACTGATTTGGTCAAAGAAGATATCACAAGTTAACTTAGTCAATATTTTGAGATGTATGAAAATGAGGCTACAACATACAAAAATTTATGGCATGCAGCATATGCTGTGGTCAGAAGAAAATATATGGCTTTAAGTGCTTACATAAAAAAGAAGAAATTTTAAAATCAGTAAACTAACCTCATACTTTAAACTAGAACAAGAGGAGGAAACCAAACCCAAATTGAGGTGAAGAAAGGAAATAATTAAGAATAGCGTGGTGATATATGAAACAGAAGATAGAAAAACAGTGTAGAAAATCAACAAAAACCAAAAGTTGTTTCTTTGAATGGATCATTAAAATTCACAAATATTAAGATAGACTGACAAAGAAAAAAATTGAGAAAGGATGCAAATAATAAAAGCCAGAAATGAAAAGTTAATTCTTACTATAGAATTTACAGAAAGAGAAAGTATTATAAAAGGATAATATGAACAATTGCACAGTGTCTAGGTCAGGGTTCTCTAGGGAAACAGAACCTACAGGAGATATCTTTAAACAGTATGAGGTTTTAAAATATTGTCTCATGCAACTATCGATTCACATGTCCACATTTCATATGGCAGGCTGCAAACCAGGGACTCCCATGAATGTGCTCATTGAGTTCCAAAGGAGAAACTGGTTATCTAAAGTAGAGATTGTTATTTTATTTCAGAATCCTGAAATATCTTCTCCTTTTAAGGACTTCAACTTAAGGGATAGGACATCACTCATTGTTGACAGCAAACTATTTAGTTGTTTTAGATGTAATCAGTGATCTATGCAATCACTTCATTGATGACTAGTCCATGAAATGTCCTTGTATTAGTATTAGTCCACTGCTTGCTTGATGGAACAACTGGGCACCATTACCTGGTAGAGTTGACATAGCCTAATTATAACACACATCAAACTAGACAACCTATATTAAATGGATAAATTCCTAGAAACACAAACTACATAATCTGACTAAAGCTATAGAAGATCTAAATAGACCAATTGCATAGTGATTAAAGCATTCATCAACAGCTCCCAACAAAAAAAGTACAAGATAAGATGGATTCACTGTTGAATTTTATAAAATCTTCAAAGCAGAACTGTGACCAATAATTCTCAAAAATTTCCCAAAAATTAAAGAAGAGAGAAAAAAGCCCAAACATATCCTATGAGGTTAGCATTGTCTTAATACCTAAACCAGGTAAAGATATCACAGGAAAAAAAATTACAGGCCAATATTCTTTGGGAATTTAGATGCAAAGATCCTCAAAAGAAGAAGGCCAACTGAATCAAATTGCACATCAAAAGAATTATACGGCATGATAAAATGAAATTTATCCCAGGAATGCAAGGGTGGTTCTACAAATGGAAATTTATTATTCCACATTAATCATAGGAAATAATAATAAAAGAAATAATCTCAATTGATGCAGAAAATGCCTTTTACAAAATATAGTGCTTGTTCTTTATTACAAAACACTCTAAAACTAGGAATAGAAAGGTGTTTCCTCAACATGACAAAAAGCATATATGAAAAACTCACAGCTAATGTGATTCACAAGGGTGAAGGAATAATAGCTTTCTTCCCTAGATCAAGCATAAGAAAAGAATGCAGGATACCACCATTTTTATGCAACATTGTGCTCCATGTGCTAGCCAGAGCAATTATAAGGGAAATTGAAAAAAAAAAAAAACTTTTTAAGTTGGAAAAGTAGTAGAATACTCTGTATTTACAGATGACATGACTCTATATGTAAAAAATACCAAATAATCTATAAGAAAGTTACTATAGCTCATAAAAGAATTCAGAAAAGTAGCAGATTATAATATAAATACACAAAAAAGTCATATTTCTATACACCAGCAATGAACTATATGAAAATTAATCAAGAAGAACATCCCATTTAAAAACAACTGAAAGAATAAAACATCTAGGAAAAAATATATCCAAAGATGCAAAGAAATTTTTCTATAGAAAAATATAAAACATTACAGAAAGTAATTAAATAAACCTAAATAAATGGAAAGGTATTCTGTCCACATGTTTTAGGAAACTTAATATCACTCGGATATCAATACTACCCAAAGCAATTTACAAATGTAATACAATGCCAATCAAATTCCAATAGAATAATACTTTGCAGAAATAAATAGAAAACTAATTATCAAGATTATATTGAAGTGCAAGGAATCTCAAATAGCCAAAACCATCTTTAAAAAGATCAAAGTTGGAGGACTCACACTTCCCAAATTCAAAATATGTTACTAAGCTAAAGTAATCAAAATGATATGGTTCTAGTGAAAGGACAAACACATAGACTAATAGAATAGACTT
>JAQZBX010064462.1:0-16488 GCA_029593785.1 Cabassous unicinctus | reverse complement strand
ATATGGGAAAAATAAAACTAATGTAACAGACTATAGTTAACAGTAATATCCCAATACTTTACAGCAATGACAAAGAAGGTACTATATCAATGCTAAAAGTCAATAATGGAGGGATATAAGGAGGGTATGGGATTTTCCCTTTTGGTGTAATGAAAACATTTTGAAATGGATGGAGCTGATGACAGCACAACTCTGTGATGAAACTGAGAGCCACTGAGTGTACACTTTGGATGGACTGTACAAGGCAGGGGACCATATAACACAGTGAACCCCATGGTGAATGATTAGACTGTGGTTAACAGTACAAATATGAGAACGTTCTCTCATGAATTAAAACAAATATACAATACTAATACATGGTGTTAATAATAGGGTGGTTTGTGGGAAAAATACACCCAATATAAACTATGGATTATAAATAGCATTAATATTATGATGATGTTCTTCCATCATTTGTAACAAATGTGTCACAACAATGTGAGGTGCTGGTGGTGGTGCAGTGTACGGGAATGCTGTATGGTATGCATGATTGTTTTGTTATCTCACAACTACTCAAATAAAAAAGAAATTTTAAAAAAAATTTTAAGTTAAAAAAAGAAGGTGGTGAGCCTGAGACCCTAAATGACAGTACAAAACAAGACCCCTGACAACACATGTTGATATATACCATTAGCTCTACATGATCATTGTTCTGTAAAGGGTTAGTTTAGTACTGCAGCCTAATAGGACCTATCCAGATTAATATAACTAAGGACCAAAGTTATTTAGAGTTGTTGTCCCAAAAATCAATTTTATGTTCAAAGCTCTTATTTTCTAAGAGTATTTTGGAAACTTAAAGACATGACCTAAAACAACTTTCCTTTGGCAAAAATCAGGTAGAATTTTAAAAAGAGTTTAAGAACAGGCACTCATCTGTATATGATAACTATTCTGGAAACTAAATACCTAATACATGGATTCTATGCTCCATCTGATTGGTTTCCAAATTAAATAGCAGCTTTCCCATAATCTTTGAAAGCATGTTGATATCAAGCCTACATAATACTCCAATTAAAATATATTATTTAGCATTCATATTTTAATGCTACATATAATTTTGAGAGTTGTGTTTCAAAAGAATGAGTTTGGATTCCTGGAGGAAGAGTAACCTAGTGTGTCATTTAAATTTGGAAATTCCTTCCTGCAGATTTATTCAGTGGGTTAGACTGTGCTGCAGCTTCAGACAATTAAAAGTATATTTTTCTTATTATGTCCAAAATAATAATGAGAGTTGACTATCAGTAAGAGTTTACAATGTACCATGCACCCTGCTGAGAGTTTTACACACATTGCTTTTAATCCTTATGAGTTTGGTACTTTTTTTTAAATTCATTTTTCACAGGTGAGAAAGATTCGATAACTTTCCCAAGGTCATTCAGCTAGTAAGTGGTTTTGAATTAACTAGATTGTCTGATGCTATAGTGTATGATCTTAACCACCGATTCTCCCAGAGTTTCTCAGAGTATGCTATATGTGATGATGTTGGGTGGTTCATAGACAAAAGTTATTTCTCAACAGTTTATGCTTGTTAGCAATAAGTTATATTTCTTTCTAACAGGGCAAGCCTCTCCCAGACATTATTGCTGACAACAAGGCAAGCACTTTGGTTTTTTTAATCAAATGGTTTAAAGAAAAATATTAATAGTACAGGTGCTAATCCAATATTGCAGAAATCAAAGAAGATGGTGAGCACATAACTAAAGGTTGGAAAACACTGAAATACATTTTCTGGAATTGACAAAAAAAAAAAAGTCTAGCACACAGGAAACCTGAGTTCTAGTCTTGACTCTGCCCCCAACAAGCTGTACACCATGGTCATTCTGGGTCTTGGTTTTTTATTCATAAAATATCAGCTCAAACTGTGGGATCTTAGAGCTTTAAAACAAATGATCATAATGTCTGGGCTCACTATTGCCATCTTATTTTACTTTAAAAAAAACAAATGTAAAGAAATATGAAAGTCATAATGTATAAGCAGTGATACTCTTTAAAGACAGTAAAAATATAGTTGTTCTGCAGTTCATCGTTGAAGATGTCTTCAATTCATGGACACTGAGAGGTATACTTAGTTTGGTGCAGACAAATTCAGGTAAATTATTTGTTGCTGGTCTATGATAAGGTGAGGAGGTTGGGCCAGAAAATGAAACACCTACATCAATAAGCCCATTATTTAATTTAGATTTTCTCAGTGAAGGAAACAGTGTATTGATTTATATTCTGGAGCAAGCTCTGTATCTAATCACAGATCAGTAACAGTTCACAGTCAAGCACTTTGAGCACAGCATATATTTTTAATTTTTCATAATGTGCCTAAATCAAGCACCTGAAGCTGCTTGTAACTGAGAAATACAAGCTAAATCTTTTGGTGAAGTGTTTGTCTTTCTTTTGAATACCCAGAAAAATAAGCACAAAACCAAAGGTTAAGGAGAATTAGCTAGTGAGCCTGAAACAAATTTAATATGTTCTACTGCCTCCTTAAATTGCTTCCACTTGATTTTTCATGGAAAGCTGTTTGTGTTGGATCCCTAAGTGTTTTGCATAAGATAAGCATTTGGTTGTTTTTTCTTTATTTTTATTTAGTGATCTTAGGAGGAAGCAATGAGTATAACTGTTAAATTTGTGAGGGGTCAATTCTAATTTTGGAGACCAACAATAAATTATAAACCTAGTGATTTCTGAAAACCATCTGCAAGGCATTAATTGTTGTAATTTAGAGATTCGTGTATCAGAGATAATCATAACACCAAAGATATTTCATGCATTCTATTCAGAGTTATAGCTACATTGCAATCATCTCTGGAAATCTCAGGGTGTGTATGAGTCTTTCTGGAGGGAGAAAATGTAATTAGCATCTGTTCTGAGGACTGTGTTCACACCCCAAATTTCCCCAAATGATGCTTTGATATTGTCACCTTTTTTCAACTTTGTATTGCCAATAGGACCTATTTACTGCCTAAAATGCCTAAAGAACGATTTATTTTTGTGATCCAGGAGAAGGTACTTCCCCTCCAGATTAGTAGTGCTAAAAGTCATCTGGAGATCTGCAGTGAATTATATAGTACACAACATTACTAACAATTAACTGAACAAAAACAAAGCTCACACTTCTAAAGGGGAAGAAAATGTAAGCCAAGAGAAACACAATCAAATGCAGAATGTGCCAATAAGCCACACCTTGCCAGCTTGTCGTTCCACCAAAATCCTTCTCCTTTGGGACTTATTTCTATAGAGACCATCTCTCTGTTCCATAAATAAAACTAGAAGTTGCTAGGAAACAGTCTGACTTCTCAAGACACAACTGAAGGGGAACGGCTGCTTCCTACCAAGAGGCAGAGAAATCTGAAGCCTACTGCTAACATATGTGCCATTGTTACAGAACCCAGATTCTCAGCACATCTATTTTACTGAGCCCAAGACAGAATTTATTGTACATATTCCTGTTTAGCCATAGCAATCTTAAATTTATAACTTAATTTGGACACTGAAATTCTTTTCTCCATGCTAGCCTTGTGTTTCCTCGAAAACAAAGGTCCTCTCTGAATGTATCATCTCAACATCCTTCATGTAATAGTGTCCAGTAAAAAATTGTTTTTCATATTTACAAGTTATTAATACTCATAAGAAAGATTCTTCCCATTGCATTATGTCTTTTCAAACTTTTGAAAATTCCCACAGGGCTGGGATACTGTTTTTAGAAAATTTACATCAAAACATATGTTACTGCTTTTACAAACAACCTAGTAGTTTTTACCTACATTAAAACTTCCCCAAACACTCTCCTCTGAAGTAGCAACAATTGAAGTAGCCCTCTCATTCTCTTTAAAAGTAGTCAGGTATACCTCCTTTTCCCTTTCTCATCTTTCTAGCCACCTAGAGGCTTGGTTATCATACAAGAAAGCTTTACTAATGGTGACTAAAACAAAGAGGAGATTATTTTTCTCACACATAACAGAAATTATCGATTGCCATCCAAACTCCCCATCTTGCTGCTCTGTCATCTTTAGCTTTTTATCCCCTTGATTGGTATCTCATGGTTGCTACATGGAGTCTCTCTCTTTATGAGGCCTGGCTTTTCACTGGAAAGGGAAATTCCCCCCAAGATTTCCCCTTACATCTTACTGGCCAGAACTGGGTCGCATGCCCCCGCCTAGACTAATCATTGCTTGGATGCCATACATGTTTAAACCTTGGCATACAGGTCTGCCCTGGAATCAAGGACTCTGACCCCAGCAGGGTTCTAACTGCCAGTTAAAGACCACAGCGCAGCCAGACTTGTCCTTTCCTTGTGTTATGGCAAAGTCGTCATAGAAGTGAGGCTATGCCTCTAGTCTAGGGGTCAGAAGAGCCCCTGCTGGCCCTAGGAGAGAAATGCCTATTTCTGCTTAAGGCCAGGTCTCTGCTGACTCAGTGTGAGGGCCCAGATAAACCTATCTTTGTTTTAATACAGTGATGGCCCTACAACTATAGAAACAAGCCATAGTTAATGTTCTAGACACTGGACCTGTACCTCTTATGGTCATTCATTGTTTAATCAATAGCATGCCTGAGAATATCAAGTTCCTCATTCTATGCTAGTATTTCTGTAAGTCCAAGACTTGAGAGGTTTGGGTCCTGCTCCTCACCCTTCTTCCCAACTAGGGATCTCAACTATTAGAGCTGTATGATGATTTATATGAGAAAGATACAGAAGTTTCTTGAAATAAACTGAAAAAGAGTTAGGACTTTTCAAGAAGATGTAGTTCCTAATTTCTATATTCCTAGTTATAACCTTGAGTTAATTCCAGACTTAAAACTCTGACCTATACCTCTTCCTCTAAAAAGAACACCAAGATTTTGTGACTTTAGTCACTTGGAGATAAGAAGAACTGTGCTTTAAATTCCTTAGTTCCTTCTTGATTGGATTTACATAGGGAAATACAATAATTGGAGTGGAGGAAGAGAAAGGAAAGTGGAAAAAACTGGTATGCGTCACTGTCTTAAGTGATTCCAGCATCTTATATTAATCTTAAAAAGAAATCACTCTGTATAAAAATACAAAACTGGTTATGGCCCAAAGAAAAATCACATAAAATCATTTAAGAAAACACAATCTACTATCTGTCATCTTAAACTAAGCATTACAAAATCTAAAACAGAGGGAAAAGGGGGGAAATAATATGAGAAATGTGAAAAGAAAAAAAGTTCACAAAATCCAGAAGGGTGAAATTGCATCAAAATCAAAAGGGTGACTTCTAAAGTCCCATTAAAACTGTAGGATATTTTTTGTGACCATAATAGGTATTAGGTATAATTTTAAATCAAGTATCTTCCTCATTCTCACTTGAGTATACATTTAAACACTCCTGAGTAAAATGCTGAACTCTGAAGACTTTTCTCCCTTTTCTTCCCCATAAGAGAAAAAAGGAAAATAACAATTCATTGAAATGTTTTGGCCGTTTTTAGATTTCTTGTTATCCAGCATGATTAATCACAGTTACGTAAATGAATACAATTTTTATTTTAATCAACATTTTTATGTTAGAGAAACAAACATTTCAGTGTGTTTAACATAATTTTAAAGAAATTTCAGCAAAGACACTTCTCCATGAACTAGGGTTCCTCGCAGTGGCACTATTGACAAGTGGGGTGAGATAACTCTTTGTTGTGGGGGTCTGTCCTGTGCATTGTAGGATGTTTAGCAGCATCCCTGGCCTCGCATTTCTTCACCCAGTGAGATAACCAGAAATACCTCCAGATATTGCCCAATATCTCCTAGAAGGCAAAATCGCCCTTAGTTGAGAACCACTGCCATAAACAGATGTCTTTCCCCTAAGTAATTCATTTTTAAAAAATGATTCTTCACCTATAACGTACAGTGCAAGCAACAATGTCTTCTTAGTAAAACATCTGATGTTAAATTTTGAATGGACTTCCCTTCATGCAGTCAAAAAGTTCTCCAACTTTGAGTAATGCTTGTTTTTATTATTGGGTTTGATTCAGGGTTTCTGTTGGTAGGTTCTGACTTTTGCTTTCAAATAAAGCAGACTCTATAATTTTCTGCCCCGTTTATTATTCACTCACCGATGAATAACATATGCAAATTAGCAAAACAGAACAGGGACTACTTTTATGAAAACAAATAGCAATCTATTTCTATGCTATTTGTCAGGAGAACATATTTTCTTCACCTAATTGATCTAGGACACATCAAAAAATTTTTAAATAAAAAGATAATTTAGACTTCAAGTTGTTCTTAAAGAAATTCAGCCTTAGAAAATACATAACATTTTTCATAGCATTTATATAAATCTAAACATCTTTGTTCACACAGTTTGAAAATGTTAATAAATGTTAATGGTCATCTCTTTTCAAAATGGGTCTACTGATCAAGAAGCAATGTGAAGTTTTAAAAATAAAATACATTAAAATCTGCAAGTTCTGGCATTTAATTAGGTAGGAATGTAACCACAAAATTCACGTAAGCAGAGAAGTTTAATAATTGTTGATTCTTCCCCTCCCAAAGAAGAAAGAAAAATTCCCAGATTCTTGCTGTGTGTATGGATTTTGTATTCCAGGAGAAAATACAAAACAGTATGATGCCAGAATAAAAATGTATGCTGTAAGTCACATGCAAGTCTATTTCATTTGACTCACCTATATGATAAAGTCCAATCCAATCACTGGGGTCCACCTCCTCTTTAATGTCCCAAAAGATAATGAGGTTCTGGGCTTGCCCCAGCGTGTACTCATACATGCTGGCAGTCAGACTGGAACGGCTCTCGGATGTCACCAAGTCTGTGTCACTGTTGGCCCTCTGGAGGGTCATGTTCTCCGGCATGGAGTTCTGGGTGGCAAGGCTCTGAAGGTTCTCTGGGCTCAGGGTATACCGCATCTGGGGATTCCGACGCCGCACAAAAAGCAGATGCTCCCGGGCTGAGCTAGCCATCCCGTCTGCCTCCCTAAAGTTGACTTCCTACAAAGCTGCAAGAGACAGACAAGCATAAAGCATTAGTGCTACAATGAAAGAAATTGGGTTTATACTTCCCAGGCACAAAGCCTTAAAGAGTGGTTATTAAAGCCTAACCCCACAGTAATCTTCTGCTGTCAAAATAAAGCCTATTATTCGATTGTCAACTGATAATGTCAGAAACAGATTCTACAGACTGAGGTCACCTGATAGCGAGGGCTATCACACCTCCGTGGCCCTCGATTTCATCCATCACAGCTTCCTGTTAGCAATTAAGCAGAAGGGAATTTACGTACCATCTCCTTTAGGTCTACCGCTTCCCAACACGCCACCTTCAGAAATGGCATCCTCTTCTCCTTCCCTACCCTACACATGTATTAGTTTCCTGCTGCAATTAAATTTTCAGACAGCAAACTAAAAAAGTTTGACACATTCTATATAAAGTTGAAATATATCATTGAGTCTGCTTACTTGTTCAATTTCCTTAGTTGGAATGTGACTCACTAAAGTCTTTCAGGAGCATGCTCAAATGTCATCTTCTCACTGAGGCCTTTGGTGGCCAACAGGTTTAAAACTGAAACCCCTCAGCATTTTCCATATTTCCTTTCCTGCTTTAGATTTCTCTGTAGCAATTATTATGGTCTGATATCCCACATATTTCACTTATTTATTTATTCTTCTGAAAACAAGAATGGAAGCGTCACAAAGGCAGGAATTTTCATCTGTTTTGTTACTACTTTATTCTCAGTGTCTAAAACAGGGCCTGGCACACAGTAGGTGTCGATAAATAATTGTTAGATGGATGGATAGATGAATTGTGAGCATCCTTCTCCTAGATACTCCTTGGAGTGATTTATATCTTGAGTCCCTTTCTGGGCCCTGTTGCTCACCATCCCTGATTTTCTGGCCAGTCCACACCATTTCTACCATCTGGACCCATGGTAAGCTACTATCATTGGCATCCACTTGGCCTCTATCTAGAGAAACAGGGCCTCTACTGTTCAAACTGGATCTCCATTTGCAAAAAAAAAAAAAGAGGACCCCTACTTGACACCATATAAAAAAAATTAACTAAAAATGGATCAAACTCCTAGAAGAAATGGAGAGAAGCATCTTCAGGACATTGGTTAGACAATGGTTTCTTAGTATTTACACCCAAAGCCAAGGAACAAAAGAAAAATAGACAAATGGGACCTCACCAAAATTCAAAACTTTTGTTCCTTAAATGACTTCCTTATGAAAGTAAAAAGACAAGTTATACAAGGTGTGATAGTTTGAATTTGGTGAATCTCCCCCCCTCCAAAAAAAAGATTATGTTTTTGAACTAATCCATTCCTGTGGGTGTGAGACTCTGACTGCATTAGAGTCAGTTAAGGAACCTAGATTAGTTCACTTGATTAGATGACTTTTGATTGGACTATGTCAGTGAGCTGTGACTCAGGTTGGGTCTCCACCCTCTTGCTGGGTCTTATATAAACTGAGAACACACAGAGAGACACAGAGAAAACGGAGCTGCCAGTTTGGCCTTGCCATGTGAGAGAGGACTTGAGGACTGCTAGCAGTCGAAGCTGAAGCATGAAGTCCCCAGAGGCTGGGCCCATGGAGCCGTTCAAGGCTGAAGAGATGAGCCATATGCCTGATCGCTCACAGCTGAGCTCCGGGGGAGGGTAGATTCTGGAGGGAAAGGCAGGGACCTCAGCAGAGATTGGCCGCCACCTTGCCTTGCCATGTGGCAGGATGCCAAGATCTTCAGCAGCTGATTTTGGTGAGAAAGCATCTCCGATGATGATTTGGACATTTCACATCCTCATAACTATAAGCTTTTATCCCAAATAAATGCCCCTTACAAAAGCCAACACATTTCTGGCATTTTGCATTGACAGTCCTGTGGCAAACTAAGACAGTAACTAACAATCTTGGATATGGGGGGCATGGGTGGGAGAGAAGGGAAGAGTTCCCTAGTTCCTTCCATCCTCCCATCCATTTCACAACCACTTTAGGTAAAAGGGACATTGTACTTGCAAATGGATTCAACTAATTTCTTTCATAAAGTTGATCTCATATTCTTAGCACTTTCTTAACTTGGGTTGGTGGACAAGATATCCTATGTGAAAACAATTTTAAAAATGAACATATGAACCAATTTACCCAGTTTAATAATATTAAGTCTCATATCTCCACATATTTAACACTCCTTTTCCTTGTGTGGAATATGTGAACTCTAACATCATAATATAACTCATCACCGTAAACCTCAAATATCTTCCTATGAACCTAAACCGCAGGACAACTTCTAATCCAAGGGTTTCATTAAAATTTCATTTTAGTAAATTTCAACAGACCTTTCTTTATAAACTCAATTGTGCTTGTGTGTGTAAGGGAAGGAGATAAAACAGGTAAAAGATGGAAGTTATCTATATATTTAAAAAATGCTCACACGGCACTTACTCTTTCTAAGTGATTTACAAATATATACAGGTTATTTTTAAGTCCTGTGTTTATAAATTAAAAACTGTATATACTTAAACTTTACCCTGCCTCAATATAGTCATCTATTAAATAAAGGCAACTATAACATACCTTGAAAGATTGTTGTAAGGGTTAGAAAAATCATAGGTAAAAGCGCATGATAAAAAGCTATTGCTATTTCAGTAGGCAAAAAATATAATCACTGAATTAACAAATGCATTATTTAGTTTGGGGTAGTTCTCCATGCCTGAGAGTCTGAGAAGAATAATACTAGGATTTGGAAGACAGGTAATAGAAATAAAATGCTAAAGACCAACTTTACATATTAAAAATCACTATAAATTCTGCCCAGTGTCGGATGAACCTGTGCTGTAGAAAGAAGGAGAAAACAGATCATCTTTCCCTTGTCTCCCCCTATTCAACATGGCTCCCAGCTCCCAGAGTCCAGAAATCAGCTCCCTGTAGTTACACGGGGTTCTGAGTTATAGCTTATGAACTCAAGCACAGTTCTTATGGCACGGTTTCTACATAAAAGTGAATTCCAAATTCCAAACAATCAACCTGTGAAAGAACTTCAAATACCCATTTCACAAGCCAGCAAGTAGACATAGCAATACAGAAGATTGTAGAGGGAAAATAGGATAAGAATCCTGGACAATGATTGTGGAATAATCCAGTTGGAACTTCACCAAGAGTGAACAGGGACAGAGGAGTGAAAATATGAAAGTAAAGTTTGGAGAAATAATCTGAGGGTATCTGCAGGGCTGTATGTAAGAGGCAGAAAACAGAGGTGGAGAAACTAGTTAGAAGCTACTGATAGTCAAGGAACTTGAAATCTACCCTGAAAAATATATCAATCAGGAATATTTCAAAGAAATTGTCCAAACACTTGGCAACAGATTAGGATATAGGGGTTAAAAATCAGAGAGATGTTAGGATTAAATTCTGGATTTTCCAATCTACAGAATCACAGAAACACTGACAGGTGAGAAAATCAATCTCATTTTGGGTGAGGCTGAAGTAAATACAAGATATCTAAGTAAATATGTCCTGAAGATACTTGTGAGTGTGGACTGAAATTTCTGGTTATTATTAGACCAGGAATAAAACAAATATTCAATAAATAAGTTTATGCTTAATAATATTCTTAGAAATAATTAAAATTGATTATGACAACAGGTCCTTAACAGGCTTATTGAGGTTTAAAAACCTCAGTCAAATGTTTTACTAAAGGTAACTGAGTTCAACAGGAAAAGAAATAAAATCAGAATTCTTGGATTACAATGAAAGTTTATTACCAACATGCCTTGGAAAATTTAATTTTTCCCTTGTAGGAAAAGTGATGTTCTTCTTAGAGTTCATGTTTCTATAGTAAATAAAATTAGACACCATGCAAAAATTAAATCACAAGATTACATAAAAATGAAAAAAACCCAAAGTGCTCTAAATTTATATTTAAAATCTTAGTTTATTATTCATGCAGTGTTCCCAAAGAAAAATCAGTGCTACTCAAACACTATTGTACATTTTCTCTTACTAAAACTTCAGAATTCTTGATCTGCTTCTTGGTTTCATACTTATGCCTTCTACAATGAGAAAGTCAACTTTTCTTTAGAAAACTATCCATACGCTTCTGAAAATCTTTAAAAGATAAAACCAACGCCAAGAGAAACTGATTAGTGCCCACCTATTCATTAAACAGAAAGCTCCTTTAAAGCTCCTTGGACAATCCTCGCATGGTGAGCCTCTGCTGCTCCTGTATGTCCCATTCCCAATGGGCACAACTTAACATGATGCAGCACTCCTTAAAAAAACCTCCCTCTTCTAACTATGATTAGGTCTGCGCTATGCTGCTCTCTCAGATAACAGGCATCTGCTTAAACAACGGAAAATAAAATTACTTTTCTTCCAGAGGTCAAAAGAGATTACTAAGCAAACTGCAAAACACCACAGTGCACACTTCATTTTCAAAAGCAGATTTTGTTTAGAAGACACAGACATTACAAGATGACAAATATGTTATGCAAGTGTGTTGAATTAAAATATTTTTGCTGAAGAATCTGGAGGTGGATGTCAACTTACTAAGCCTCACCTAAAGGACAAGTACTGAAAACATCAATTGTCAAAGATTGTTAAATACCCCAGGATTCTAACATTCTTGTTTAACTCTTCAAATTCCTTTAAAATATAATACACACACACACACACACACACACACATACTTGTTCACCTATACTATGTTTCAAACTCCAAGTTTTTTGTTTTTTTTTTTCACAAGGTAAACGAAGAAAGCAAGGGGTAAAATGGTATTTATGGTCAAGAGATAACTAATGAAAACATATTTAACCTACAATAAGCAGAGATGTGAGAAATCTAGGAACAGAAAACAGATCCCAGCAAGGCCAGCTGACATCTTAGATGAAGAAAGCCTTCAGCAAATTTTCAGCTAAATATCCCTCCCCAGTGGATTACTGCTAGGAGAAAACATTTATAGAGTCATTACTCAATGTTTATCATAGGTTATCAAAACCCACCCCTTAGTTTACTCGTCAAGTGTGAGCTAGTAAAATGATTAAGAAGACCAGAAAAATTCCTTCTATACACCTGCTAGATATTCCCCATGACTTCAGGGCATTCAATACAACACCTTGGTTGCTAAAGTTGACCCTTACCACCTCTTCCCACGTGGAAAAGTATCAGAAAATGCAATTTATCCTCCAGGATGCTACCCTTCAGGAAAAGCCCTTTATCTCCACAATTTTACCAAATAAAACATTATGATCCACAACATAAAAATAGCCTACCAGTAAATTTAGAAAAGGGATGTACACAAATAGAGAGAAATAATTTTAAGTTCCAAAAATTGTTCGTTTTAAAGACTGAGTTCAACAGGACTTTCAAGATGTTGGTTTAGTTTTAAATCACTGAATATGTAACTAGATTAAAAAGAGAAAATAAAGATTTGATTTAACTCTTTTTAAGTTTTTTACCTTAATAAGGCTTAGAAATTAAATTGCTTCATTAAACTTTTCTTTGCAGATATGAACAATTTATGAAAGAAAAATTAAAATGATCAATAGATCAAAACGAATTAAAACAAATGAGATCTAATTTTTTGTCCATCAAAATGTCAACTTTCAAAAATAATAGTACTCAGAAAAAGGGAAGGTCCAATAAGATGGAAACTCATATACTGCTGAGAAGATAGTTTTACCAAGCTTTATGGAGCCTTAGATATGCTCTCACCCTTTGACAGGTGATTCTTTCTAGCTGTATCCTAAGGAAAGATGCAAAGATGCTGGCAAAGATTTATGAAAAAGATGCTCATCACAAAATTATTCATAACAGACAAAAAAAGTGGAAAGCAAAATAATTTCCAAAAATGGAGGAACAATTAAATTGTGGCATATCTACATCATAGAATATTATGAAGTCATTAAAAGCATATTTTAAAATTTTTGACATGGGAACTTGTTCATCATGATATCATAGTATAATAAAATATTGTTACATAAACAATTAAATTGTGTTAATAAGCATGCATACAAAGAAACATGCATAGAAAGTAAAATTACAAATAATTTTCTTTTCCTCTTAATACTTTTTGCATTTTTTGAAAATTTCTACAAACAGCACATATAATCATTTAAAAGAAACATGCCTTTGATATGAAAGGATGGTTCCAAATATTTATTGCAAGTTGTCCCTGAGGGCTCATTGGTTAGCTGCAAAGAATGAAACCTCTTCTGATAAACAAAAACAGAAGAGGAATTTACTGTAAAGATAAAGGGTAACTCATAAAAGAACAGGAAAATGAGTGAAAACCAGAGATGTTCTTGGATAACAGCAGCCACCAGGATCCATCCACCTAAACGCTTGTTCTCTCCGCACCTTGCAGCTCAGGACTGAGTCCTGGAAGAGAGAATGCCACGGCTTGTGGAAGTGAGGAGATAGCATCTAGATTGGCAATTCCATCAAAACTGAAGGCAGTGAGGGAGAAAGGAACCTTCAAAAAGAAGTGAGCTAGAAATGGAAGAAGGGGAAATTAAGCTCAAGGAAAAAGAAAAAACACTAGCAAATAATTGGTGCTAAAATGACAGACCCTTAAAGAAGTAATAGAAGAAGAAAACAGGATAGTTTGGGAAGAATGAAGGAAACACCTAATACTCATTTACCTCAATTGTTGAGTATAGACTGCGATGAGTCCTTACTGGAATGATATTCATTGGCTTAGGTATCAATTTTTTTCTTAAACATTGATTTATACTTTTAAAATGCTATTAAACTAAGAAGAACAAAACTTCATTTTGAGAAATTTTTAAATGTCATACCAGATTAGGAAAATGGAAGCCAAAAGTTCATAATTTTCAATACTATTTTAAAATTTCAAACTATTTTTTAATAAATACATATAGAGTTTTCTAGATTACCCAAATGTTTTTAAAAGAAAATAAAAGAAAAAGAAAAACATTTTGCTTTTATATTAACCACTTTTGGTGGTTTGCTTGTCTATTAACAAATATGGATGACTTGTGTGGGCGAAAGAAGATCAACTCATTTTAGAGTGCTCTCTTTTGAAAGATAATGAGATGATTGGCTTTTACTCCCTGTACATCCTTAGAGGTGGAAGATATGTTTTTCCTTTGCACGTACCACATCCCAAAATTTAATCTGCAGCCAAAGACCAAAACTGTTGGTAAATAGAATTCAGATATTTAAGAATTCTGCATTACTTTGTGGTGCCTGGAGCACATCTATGTGGGAAATGCTTCCTTGAAAAGCAAACCACAAACATAAGCTCCTAATTACTGATTGTCAAAAAGCACTCGAAAAAAAAGGCCAACCATATTTTAAAACAATTGTTTATTCCATAAAACACCAGAAGTCAAAACACAAACACTGAAAATTGTAGCATGTACTCTATACCCCCACAGAACACATGGTTTAAACCTGAATGCTTCTCTCTTTCCTTTTTCACTGCCACAAAAGCACTAAGCCAGATTCACATCATATCTCATATCTAGCTCATGGTCTATCTCATATCTAGATCATCACTTCTTAACAGGCCTCTCTGACCCATGTATTTCCCACCAGACAAACCATCCACTATCTCCCTACAGCACTTTTTCAATTACAACACTCCCAATCAAATTAACAATATAATCATGGAACCATGATGGACACAAACAAAGAGGATGGGGATGGGACCAAGTTTAGGTAGAGTAGGCGGGGAAGGTCTCTCACAGATGGTCAAGCTGAGACCTGAAGTGAGCAGGATGAAGGTGGCTTGAATTTGAGCAATGATACTAGAGGTCAGGATAGACAGCAGAGAGCATTATGAGAGCACTCATGTCTTTTCTTACCAGACTATAAGCTCTTTGAGAACAATTAATGTTTCTCTTAGATCTTATATCCTCCATAATTAATAAGCATTTAGTAAATATTTTTCAAATGAATGATTAGATGAGGTTAAATGATAGTAGTGAGAAAATATGAATGTGAAAGGACTAAATGAACAGTATGAATATATGTTGACTTTTCTTTAAAAAACAGTCATGTTAGCCATCCAAAAAAGATTTATGGAGTAAAGTGCCTACTTTGCATTGAAAAGTATAAATAAGGTGTCCTTGCTATAGTAATGAAAGAAATTAAATCAACCTACATGAAAGAAATAGAGAACAATTGCCTTCTATACTATAAGGTATAAATGCAAAAGTCAGTAAGAGTTCACAGTAAGGAATCAGTAGGGGTGGAGTGTTTAAGAAAAGCCTGAGAAAAATTGAGCTGGATCTTGAAAGATATGTAAAGGCCATGGGAATATGATATTCATTCTAGGCCAAAGAAATAATCCCACTAAAAAGTAAAGAAAGATAGTATGAGCTTCTACTGCCCACACTCAGGCCACTATTACCTCTCCTCTGAATAAGTAATAGCCTCCTACCCTGCTTCTACACTTGACCTCCTGCTGTCCATTCTCGACACACAAGCCACAGTGATCCTGTTCAAAAGCAAATCAGAAAACAAGAACCTGCAGGCTGATTTGGCATGCCTCAATTGGATTTGCATCCCTGGTTTTATCCTATTTGGTATGCATCATCAAGTGGTGTTTCCCTGGGAAATATTTGTTCACAGAAGGATTTAGAGTCCTAAAAGCAATCACATTTTGTAATATCTCCCATCCTCTCAGACTGATCGGGAACATAGAAAGACGCAAGGAAATAAAATAAGGAGAAAAAGTGTCAAAGAGAAAACTTAACACATACGCAGAACCACCAGCTAAATAAAACTCTAGAGCAGAGAGAGAAGCTAATCAACTGAATAAACCCATCAAGATAAAATGATGACTAGAGGGCAGCAAAAAATTACAAACCACACTGAGAAACAGGAAAACATGGACCAGTCCAATGAACAAACTAAAATCCAGGAAGTGATGCAGAACATTTCCAAACAAATATCATGGACCAACTTAAAGAAGTGAAGGAAGAGATTAAGGATATAAAGAAGACACCAGGAGAACATTCTGAAGAAATTGTAAACATACACAAAAAGATAATGGATATGATGGTGATCAATGGCACAATCCAAGAAATATAAAAAGATGCAGGATTCACATAACAGCAGATATGAACAGGCAGAAGAAAGAATTAGTGATGTGGAAGACAATACATCTGAAGAAAAAATAGATAAATGGGATCTCATCAAAATTAAAAACTTCTGCACCTCAAAGGACGTTATTAAGAAAATAAAAAGGCAGTCTACCCAATGGGAGAAAATATTTGGCAACCATAAATCTGATTGGAGCCTAATATCCTGCATATATAAAGAAATCCTACAGCTTGAAAATAAAAAGACAAACAACCCATTTAAAAAATGGGCAAGTGACCTGAAAAGACACTTCTCCAAGGAAGAAATACAAATGGCTAAAAAGCACATGAAAAAATGCTCGACATCGCTAGCTATTAGGGAAATGCAAATCAAAACCACAATGAGATACCATCTTACACCCATCAGAATGGCAGCTATTAAAAAAACAG
>JAQZBX010064461.1:0-16489 GCA_029593785.1 Cabassous unicinctus | reverse complement strand
CCTAAATATTACTCAGAAATTACAGGGATTCCCATGTTCCCCACCACCCACACCTCCAACAACATCCCACACCACCATTCCTCATCCGTGTGGTACAACACCTTCAATGAATATACACATCCTGGGGCCTTGCCACCGAGCATAGACCACAGTTCACATCACAGACCACACTCTCTCCCACCCAGTTCTGCATGGTATATTCTGATGGAAAATGGCCTACATCTGTCGCCGCTTCACCACTCAGGACAACCCCCAAAGTCCCAAAAAAGCCCCAGTATTTCAACTGCCCTTCCTCTCCCTGCCCCAAAAATGTCCAGTGGCCACCGGCTCCACCTCACTGTTACTATTTCTTCCATTGCTTGAATCACAATATGTCTACAATAGAGCACCACCAAGTCCACTCTAGAAATAAAAAGTGTGGAGAAAGATATATCTGCTTTATTTTTATTGTGTTCAACAGACCTTTTTGTTTATGATAGGAAACATAATTAAGTTTAGCCTGAAATAGCATGGAATTCCCCAAAACAATGAGTTTCCATCTGCTTCATATTGAATAAGATAAGTAGAGAAAATTTTGTTTCCAATTCTAGGCAGAAACCTGATTCTCAGCTGTTCATATGTTCTCTGTCTCAGATTCTGATGTCTTCACATGTGCTCTGGGTAGATTCAATTGTGTGTTTATGTCTGTTTCTTTGTGTATACATCAACAACTCTGCCTTACAATATAGAATGCTAGTTCAATTGCATCCAGACATTCTCTGTGGTATTCCAGAAAGCCTTTAATAATCTCAAAAGAAATTTTCTAAACATAATCTCATTTGCTTGATTATTTGTAATAAATAAATATATTAAGCGCACATTTGTAGGAGTGGCAGCTGTCTGCTTGATGGATAATCATAGTAAAACAGTGATTAAAACCAAGGTAAAAACACTGTATTTAAAGTCAGCAAAAAGAATCTTGGAGTTTGAAGAAACCTCAAAAATGACTGTGTAAAAACTTGTTTAACACATCAAAAACCAGGGTCTAAAAATGGAATCTCATGGCCAAGGACATGCAAAAATAGCCCTGCTATTGCTGTAGCCCAAGTATCCTTATGCCAAGTTCTTTGCATTTTTCTTGGCATGATGATGTCTTTTTAATAATCACTAAAAGATAATTAAATTATATGATTTATGAGGCATCTCCCAGATACAATATTCTGTCAGTTTTGATATTTTCTTCTCTCAGTTCTCTAACTATTGTTATATGCTATTACACTAATTTTACATCTCCAGCTAAGGATCAATTGGTATGTTTAGCTTTCTTTCAAGAAGATGAGAAAAAAGCTAAAACTTAGAAATTTAAATATTAGTTTCTACAAAAATATTATTTATATCTTAGTGAAAATAAACAATTTTTTTTAAAAATTAGGATTTACTCTAAATGTAAAGAAGTGCATTGGATTGCAGTTGACAGGCAGAATAATTAAAAATAAAAACAAATTATTTGAACTCAATCCAACATTTGGTATCCTAAAGTCCAAATCATTGGAAATCACTGTCTGAGATTGTAGGGTTTATGTCTGTTTCTACCTCTATATGATAACTTAAAATTAGTAAATGGTGAAGAAATTGGAAGATAAGGAAGGAGGAGAATAGGAAGAAGAGAAAGATGAACAACAATCATGAAAAGGAAGTTTTAGAAGTTACATAATATCTATACATTATAAATAATTTTCACTCTTCCACTTTTTGCAAGATGGCTAAATTCAACTCCAGAAAAAAATTAATGACATATGTGTCATGAACATTGACTGAATCATTATATAATATTCTCAGTTTGAGCTGTTTTTCTTAGACTCATTGGTAAAAATGACAATAATGAAAGAAGCCTGACATAATTGTTATAAGAGTACTTCTCAAGCATTGTCATTACATGGAAATAAAAGTCACTGGTGGGATTGTGGAAAGATGGCCTTGGATTAAGCAGGCATGGCTCAGCTCTCTCTAAAACAATGGAGAAAGAGCCAAAAACTGCCATTAGAGACCTGCTTTGGGGGCCAGCAGACCAAGACAGTGCTTCACAACTCCCAGGAGGTTGAGGGACAGAAAGATGATGAACCTGAAACAAAAAACAGTGAATAATAAACCTCCAAGCCACTGAGAAGGGCTCCCATCCTCATACCTGAGATATTAAGCAGAGGTAAAACCTCTTGCTCATTGCACCTGAAGCAGAGGGGAACAAATGTCTTCCTCCCTGTCAGCAGTTACAAAGGAAAAAAGAGGGGAAGTTGGGGGGTTTTTCTTCAGTGGATTTGGCCAATGGAGCCCATTTTGAATATTGGCTTGGGCAAGAACAGAACAAAGGAAAACAGAGAAAGATACATCTCTGTGGAAAGGTGTGCCAATGAGCACCATCTGCTGGCCATTGTGAAAACTGCATCGACAAAAAACAACTTGAGTGTCTCTGTTCTCTAACTTCTGGGAGAAAATCTGTGCCCCATTAGGGAGTCCCTGGCATGATTGTGGTAACTTAAGTGAGCAATTTTATAGACTTTGGATATGTTGAACCAAATATCAAAGGAGAGATATGAAAAAATAATCACAATAGGCAAGAGAGAGAAATGGCCATCAGAGTAAATTCACCAACATATTCAGAGGCCTAAACATCAACAAAAAATTGACAAGCCATATTAGGAAACAGAAAGAGATGGTCCAGCTAAAGAAACAAATCAAATATCTTGAAGAGTACAGATTTTAAGAAAACTAATTAATGATAATCACACAGCTTTCCTATGTTAACGTAAAGAATTGAAAGAAAATATGACAAAGGAGATAAATGATATCAAGAAGACCCAGGGTAAGCATAAAGAACAATTTGATAGTCTACAGAGAAATGAAACAGATTTTATGGGAATGAAAGTCATGATGGATGAGATTAAAAATACTTTAGAGGCACACAAGAGCAGATTTGAATTGCTCAGATACAGAATTTGTGATTTTGAAGACAGAACAACTGAACTGGAAAAGACAGGAGAACAGAAAGAGAAAAGAGTGGAAAAAATGTAACAGGGTTTCAGGGAAATGAATGACAATGTGAGATGCAAAATCACCTGTATTATCAGTGTCTCAGAGGAGAATAAAATGGAAAAAGTGCAGAAAGAATATTTGTGGGAAATAATGACTGAAAACTTCTCAACACTTATAAAAGACAAATATCAATATCCAAGAAAGGCAATGCACCCCAAACATAATAAATCTGAATAGACCTACCTTGAGATATCTACTATTCAGAGTGACAAATAGAGATAAAGAGAAGATTCTGAAAGCAGCAAGAGAAAAGCAAAGCATGATATACAGGGGAATCTCGATAAGATTAAGTGCAGACCTCTCATCAGAAATGATGGAGGAAAGAAGAAAGTGGTATGATGTATTTAAGGTACAGAAAGAGAAAAAATTGCCAGCAAACAATACTGTATCCACCAATGCTATCCTTCAAAAATATTGGGGAGTTCAAAGTCTTCACAGACAAACCGAAACTGATAGAATGTTACCAAAAGACCAAAATTAAAAGAAATACTAAATGGGGGGAGCAGATTTAGCTCAGTGGTTGAGTGCCTGCTTCCTACGTACAAGATCCTGGGTTCAATCCCCAGTACCTCCTAAAAATAAACTGGATTGTTTTGGGGGTGCGAGAGACATTGCTTGAAACATTGCCTATTTAGGGCCATTATTCCCTCCCTACCACATAAGGAGTTTGGTTGTGCCCTGCCCACCTTTCTGAAGGGAATGGAAATGGGTCTATTAGCAGGTGGAAGCAGGTTACTAGCAGTGGCAGTCACCTGAGTCTCTTGGCTCTGGTTTAAAAGTTACACATGAGCTTGTACACACATGGTGTGTTAGCATTATGAGTTGACTGGTCAACTTAAGCATGCTCCCAACAAAGCAGATATTGGGGGTATTTTCTGGTGGGAGTAGCATGTCACCAAAGCAGGCTTTTTGATATATTAAAAAAAAGAAAAGAGAGATACTAAAGGTAGTGTTGCAGCCTGAAAGGGAAAAAAAAGGGTGAGAGACTTGGAGAAGAGTGTATAAATGAAGCTTATTAGAAAGGGTAAACTAAAGGGTAAAATGATAGACAGTAGTATGATATAAGAACAAAAGGCCAAAGGTCAAAATGGATTAAGTAAGTAATGCATTTACAGTAATAGCAGTGAATATTAATGGCTTGAATTCCACAATCAAAAGACATAGACTGATAGAATGGATTTAAAAAAAATATGAACCATCTACATGTTGTCTACAAGAGACTCACCTAAGATGTAAGGCCACAACCAGGTTAAAAGTGAAAGTTTGGAAAATGTTATTCCATGTACATTATAACCAAAAAAGAGCTGGAGTAGTGATACTATCTGACAAAATAGATTTAATGTAAAACTGTTACAAGGGATGAAGAAGGTCATTGTATATTAGTAAAAGGGGCAATTCAGCAAGAAGAAATAACTATACTAAATATTTATGCACCTAACCTTAGTGCCCAAAGATACATGATGCATATACTGGCAAAGCTGAAGGTAGAAATATATGTCTCTACAAAAATGGATGGAGATTTCAATAGACCACTCTCAGTATTGGATAGAACATCTGGACAGAGGATAAATAAAGAAATAGAGTGCTTGAAAAATATGATAAATGAACTAGACCTACCAGATATTTGTAGAGGAGTTCACCCCAAAAGATCAGGATATACATTCTTTTCAACTGTTCATGTATCCTACACCAAGATAGACCATAGATTGTGTTACAAGACAAGTCTCAATAATAATTATACAAAACACTTTCTTTGACCATAACAGAATGAAGCTGGAAATCAATCATGAATGGAAAAGGGGAAAATTCATAAATAAATGGAAATTAAACATCACATGCTCAAATAATCAGTGGGTCAAAGATTAAATTGCATTAGAATTCAGCAAATATCTTGAGATGAATGAAAATCAGAACACAAAAATATCAAATCTATGGGAAACTTAAAAGACAGTGTTGAGAGGGAAATTTATAGCCCTCAATGCTTACAATAAAAAAGAGGAAAGAGATAAAATTGAAGACCTAACTACACACCTAGAGAAATGAGAAAAAGAACAGCAAATATATCCCAAACCAAGCCCCTATCTCACATCTTATACAAAAATTAACTCAAAATGGATCAAGGACCTAAATATAAAAACAACAACCATAACATAACCTAGAAGAAAATGTAGGAAAACATCTTCAAGGTTTTGTGGTAGGTGATATTTTCTTAAACCTTACACACAAAGCATGAGCAACAACAACAAATAATAGATAAATGGGACCTCCCCAAAATTCAACACTTTTTTGAAAATGGCATAAAGGCAACCAAATCAATGGGAGAAAATATTTGGCAATCACTTACCTGATAAGGGTTAAATATCCATGATACATAAGGAGATTATGCAATTGAACAATAAAAAGACAAACTATCCAATGAAAAATTGGGGAAAGTCTTGAAAAGACAACTGTCCAAAGAAGAAATACAAATTTCAAAGAAACAGATGAAGAAATGTTCAACATCACTAATGATTAACAGAATGCAAATCAAAACTACAATGTGATATCATTTCATACATATTAGGCTGGTTGATATTAAAAAGTCAGAAAACTGTAAATGTTGGAGTGAATGTGGAGAAATAGGAATGCTTATTCACTGTTGGTGAGAATGCAGAATGGAACAGCCACTATGGAAGACTGTTTGGCAGTCCTAAGGAAGTTAAATATAGACTTGTCATGGGACCCAGCAGTACCATTTCTATGTATATACCCAGAAGAACTGAGAGCAATGGCACAAATAGACATCTGCATTCTGATGTTCATAGTAGCATTATTCACAATAGCCAAAAGTTGGAAATAACCCAGATGTCTATAAACTGATGGATGGATAAACAAATTGTAGAGTATATACACCATGGAGTATTATGCAGTGGTAAGAAGAAACGAAGTTGTGAAGCATCGGAGAACATTGATTAACCTAGAAAGCATTATGTTGAGTGAAGAAAGCCAGACAGAATAGGACAAATACTGTTTAATTGTGTTATTAGGAACTAAATATATTATGTGAACTATAAGTATGTTATGTGAAATGTGAATATGGGTAAAATTGCATATATAAGACTGTTTTCCTTTGAAGCTGAAAAATTTGTAGGTTAATACTACAAAGTGTTTATATCAGACAAAAATAAAACATTATACTAAATGAAGGAGATCAGATACAAAGTACTACATATTGTATGATTCCGTTTCATGATGATTAGAAATCATATAAGTAATATACCCATTACCATTGCTAGTGTATGAAAACTATCTGATGATGACAGTTACTGTTATTGTTGTTTATGTTGATGTCCTCCCCATACATGATCACCTTCTTTGTTTTCCTATCTAGGGAAATGAAAGTAATTTTCCCTCATATTTAAATCACTTAATGTACCTATGCAAAATAATTTTCAGAAAATGTATGACTTCTGTCTGTTTAACTCCATCACCTGTTTCTTTGTTTTTCCCTTCTCTTTGCCCCTCCCTACTTTCTTTCATTCCTTCTTTCTTCTCTTCCCTCTTTCTCATGTCTCTTTTGTATTATTCAGCCAAAGTGGCTGATGCAAAATACAAGACATCTGTTGGCTTTTATAAAAGGTTATTTAATTGAGGTAGAAGCTCACAGTTACCAGGCCATAAAGCATAAGTTACTACCCTCACCAAAGTCTGTTCCATTATCAGCTGTAGGCGGGGATAAATCTTGTCTCTCTCCTGGGGCTCATTTCTCTCTAGGCTCAGCTGCTCTTTTTTCTCTACAAGGCCAGCTGTAAACTGACAGGTGAACATCTTGTGTCTCTTCCTGCCATGTCTAATGGAGCCTTCCCTCTTTCAGCACAAATTTACTTCTCTATGTGTTTAGTTCCCAGGCTCCAGAATCAAAACTCCAACTTTCTCTTTTGCTCTGTTATTTTCTCTGTGATTCCCCACCCACCAAAAGGGTAAGGATTCAACATCCTACTGCCATGGCCCAATCAAAGCCTTAATCATTATTTAATAAAGTAAAAGTGAAACCTCTGAATCCAATACAATATAATATGCTAGAAGAACAGACCAGTTTACAAACATAATCCAATAACTATTTTTGGAATTCGAAAATACCATACTGCTACACATTTTTATACTAATTGATATGGTTATGTTCACGTATCAACTGGGCCTGCTTATGGCGTTCAGTTGTTTCATCAAGTAAGCAGTGGTGTGATGTTCCCTATGAGGATGTTTTGATTACCTCTATGGCTGATTATAAGCCAAAAAGGAGATTGTCTTTAGCAATATGAGAGGTCTCACCACATCATGTAAAGGCCAAAAAGGAAAAGTTGAAGATTTCAGCAGTTTGAAAGATGAATTTCTCTACTTCAATCAGCCTGCTTCTCCTAGGGAACTTATTAAAACCTTCTTTGGAGTTCCCAACTTGCAGCCTGCTCTACAGAATATTTACACGCACACACGTACATATATGTTGGTTCTGTTTCTCTGGAGAAACATAATGCACTGATTTTGAATTTCTTTTCCATAACTATTTGATGAATGATTCAGAAAAACACATAGATTCTTTGCGTGTCATAATATATTTTTAAAAATACATTTATACCTCCAAATCAGCCAATGACATGAAGGAGAGAGGTTTTTCAGTTTCAAACAGACTCGTTTCATTGATATTCTCAATATTATTTATTTCCCTACAAAGATGCCAGAATTAGATAAATAATTTTATGATGAAATATCAATAAATGAATACAAACTTTCACTTGGAAAATGAATACACCCTCTGGCAATAGGGAATGACTTTGGTTATCTTTCCTCTAATGCACAAGGTAAACCAAATAAACTTGGATTAATTGCTAACCAGAAGATTCCTCATGGGATATGTGGAAACATCACTCTTTGACTGAGCTTCACCACCATACCAAAGTATTTAAAAAGTCTTGTTATTTCACATTTGCATTACTAAAACTTGGATTCATCTGTTCTGAGGCAAGATCTTAGATATTCATGGACACAACATGAAAATGGGGATGTTTACTTTTGGAGTCACTTGGATGATTAAAAGTAGGTCATGTTGTGATCCTATCTGCTAATGACTGAGGCAATGTCCTCTTCAAGATAAGAAATATAAATAAACACTTATGTGCTAATGACTGAGGCAAATTTTTCTTCAAGATTAGGAAGTATAAATAAAGAAAATGGATAATTATTCTTAGAACATGGGAAACTGAAGGGAATCCCTTCATGAAATAATTTACTGAAGAGAAAAAGGAAATGGAAGAGCTAATATTTAGAAAAGTGTGCTTATATTCATTATGAAGAATTTTCAGATGTTAAAGGGTAGGTTGATGTTTTCCATTATCACTTTGAGAATACTGAAGTCTTTCTTTCTTTTAATTCTTTTAATGTTATGTACAAAATCTTGTCCTCTTGATTGATGGTTTCTGGATTTGTTCTTATTCCTTTGGATGAGCTATCATATCCTTTTTCTTTATATGTTTTATAAACATTTTTTCCACACTGAAAATTTTAATAGTTTAAAGTGTTAACTCTTCAATCAAGACAGTTCCAGCCATCAGAAAAATGGGATCTAAGCTCCCTCTTAATCAGAAACAGAGTGGGCTTCACCATCTCAAAGTCCTTAAGATTGAGGAATGAACAAACATAAGGGGGGGATTCAACTATGAATTAAAGTAGAGTTATTATTATTCTATCAATGGAAGAACTTGTATCATTGATACAAAGGCAGTGGCCTCCAAAGTTTCTAAGGGGAAGGAGAGGGAAGAATAGGTAGAAGATGGAGCATTTTGGGACACTGGAATTGTTCTGCATGACATTTCAATGACAGATACAGGCCCTTGTATATTTTATCAAAATTCACAAAATTGTACTCTGCAAAATGTAAACTCTAATATAAATTATAGACCATGGTTAGCAGCAATGCTTCAATATGTGCTCATCGATTGTTACAAATTTACTGCACTAAAGAGAGATGTTGTTAATGGGGGAAAGTGTGGGAGGGGAAGGAGGTAGTGTATTTGGAAATCCCCAATATTTTTATGTAAAATTTATGAAATCTAAAGCTTATTTAAAAATAAAAAGATAAAAAAATAAAATAGAAAAAAGTATTAACTCTAGATTTAGTCCCTGAGCTGACTGTTTCTTTTATTTAACATTATTTTAAAAGCAGTTTTAGAATATAGAAAAGTTACTTTGAAAATATAGGGTATTTCCTTTCCCCCATATCCTTTCCAACAGTTGCAGTTCTCTGTTATCTTTTCAAATAGCCACCAGTCTAATAGGTGTAATCTAAAAGTACCCTATATTTTTACTGTAACATCTATGTACTCTAAAGCTATTTTAAACATAAAGGTAAAAAAGGAAAACATAAGGGATTCCCAAGGATCCCACCCCCTTCCCCCATCACAATTTCCTCTGTTAATAACATCCTTTCATTAGTGTGGTACATTTGTTATAATTGATTTATAAATATCAAAGCATTGTTACTAACCATGGTTTATAGTTTACATTATGGTATACACTTTGCAACATATAATTTTATAGGCTTTGATAAAATGTATAATGGCCTCTATCCATTATATCAGTATGCTGCAGACAATTCCAATGTCCCCAAAATAGTCCTATATTACACCTATTCTTCTCTCCTTCTCCCCTTAGGACCTCTAGTAGCCACTATCTTTATATCAATGTTACAAGTTATTCCATTACTAGAATAATACATCTACTTTGTTCCATAGTTGCATTGCTCCCTTATGTTTGTTCATTCCTCATTCTTGAGGATTTGGGGATAGTGATCTTTACTCTGCTTCCAATTCAGAGGGGGATTAGATCCCATGGGACAAATGTGTGTATGTCTTGCTTACAGTTATAGATACTCTGTTTTTTGGGATAGGCATAGCCCATCTTCATCATCATTTGTTAGTTGTTCTAGGTTAGTGCAATGAATTGTAGTGTAGGTGTTTGCTGCAACTCTGCTGGGATTCAGAGCTCAACTGTAGTATGAACATACAGAAGATTTAAGACCCTGGGGCATATATTTAATGGATATAATGCTAATTATAGGTTCTAATAAAAAAGGTAAATGAAAAATGTGTAGGAAAATTATAAATAACTCTAACTCTGTAAACATCGGGGATGTAGGTTAACATATATTCCAAGGTAAGGGCCACCAATGGGGTGCAGATTGACTGGGATTGCATGCCTTGCCTCTATAGTCCAGCTGTCTCTAGAGCCCTCTAGAGTCACGTGGAAAATATAGAGGATTCCTATATACCCAACTGCTCCCCCTCTCACAATTTCCACTCTTAATAACATCTTACATGAGTATGGTATATTTGTTAAAGTTGTTGAACAAATAATGAACAATTGCTAATAATACGGCCAATAGTTTACATTATAATTTATACTTTGGACCGTACAATTTTATAGGTTTTGACAAAATGTATAATGGCCTATAGCCACCACTGAAAAATCATGCAGTAAAATTCCAATGATCTAAAAATGCCCTATCTTTCTCCTAATCTTCCCTCTCCCTCCCTTGGAATATATGGCACAGCTGTGTCAATTTTTCAAAAATAAATTTCATAGTTACATGCATTTATATTGATGGCTTGACATTTTGGTCTGTTTTCTGTTATTAGGCACTGCTTATGTATTCAAGAGATTCTTGCCCTTCTTTTTGATAATGTAGAAGGACTCCCCAGGATGTGAGTTGAATATTTTGATGTTCATTGTGTGAGGTTCAATCCACTGATTATAACATCTTATAATAAGATGAATGCTTTCATATTCATGGATGCATACCCCAGCTACATCCTTTCCCACATATTCCACCACCTCACACTGAACCAGTGACCGTCCCCTGCTATATTCACCAAAAGAACACTCCCACAGTTGTATTCTCAACTACACTCCTCTACCTCACCAGAGTTTACTTGTTCCTTCCTCCATTCTTACCCCTAGTTCCATGAATAGTCCAACCCACCCCCAACCCTGCTCACACACTCCAGCACCGATGATTCTACTCACATTCATCACCACCATCACCACATAAACTGTATTCTGAGGAACCACCAAACCATCCTCCACAAGGGTTGCACCATTCTGCATTCCCATCAGCTGTGGATGAGAGTTCCTTTTCCTCATCATCCTCTCCAACACTTCTACTTCTCTCTCTTTAAAAATAGTGGTCAGTCTAATAGGTGTAAGATGAGATCTAATTGTAGTTTTGATTTGCAATTCCCTAATTCCTAGTGATGCTGAGCATATTTTCTTGTGCATTTTAGCCATTAGTCTTTCTTATTTGGAGTAGTGTCAGTTCAAATCTCTTATCCATTTTTTAAATGGGTTGTTTGTCTTTTTATTTAATAAGATGTAGTATTTCTTTATACATTCTGCATATTAGAATTTATCAGATAAATGATTACCAAATATATTCTCCCTTTGAGTAGGCTGCCTTTTTACTTTCTTGAAAAACTCCTTTGATGCACAAAAAAACTTTTTTTTTATTTTGAGGAGGTCCCATTTAGCTTTTTTTTTCCATTGCTCATGGTTTGGGTGTAAAGATTATGAAACCATTTTCTACTACAGAATCTCACAGATGCTTCCCTACATTATCATCTAGGAGCTTTATGGTCTTGGCTCTTATATTTAGGTCTTTGATTCATCTTGAGTTAATTTTTATATAGGACATGAGATGGTAATCCTCTCTCATTCTGTTGGATATGGATATCCAGTCCTCCCAGAACAATTTGGTGAAGATGTTATTCTGTCATGGTTGATTGGGCTTGGTGGCCTTATTGAATATCAGTTGGCTGTGTATGTGCAGATCTATTCATAAATCTCAATTTGGTTCCATTAGTCAGTATGTCTATCCTTGTGATAATAACATGTAGTTCTGACAACTGTAGCTTTGCAGTATGTGTTAAAATCAGTTAGCATGATTCCTACAATTTGGTTTTTTTTTTTCCAATAAGTTTTTTACTACTCAGGGCCTCTTGTCTTTCCAAATAAATTTCAAAATTAGCTTTTCCAATTCAGCAAATATGTTACTGTAATTTTTATTGAGATTACATTAAATCTATAAATCAATTTGGGTAGGACAGACATCTTAATGATATTTAGTCTTCCAATCCATGAACAACAAATATCCTTCCATTTATTTAGGTCTTCTTGATTTCCTTTTAAAAATATTATGTAATTTTCTGTGTACAATTCCTTTATATTTTTAGATAAGTTTATTCCTAGATATTTGATTCTTTTAGTTGCTATTGTAAATGAAATTTTTTTTCTTGATTTCTTCCTCAACTTGCTCATTATTAGTGCGCAGACATGCTACTAATTTTTGCATGTTGATCTTATATCCTGCCACTTTACTGAAATACATTATCAGCTTTATAAGCTGTGTTGAAGATTTTTTGGGTCTTTCTAAGGTTGTTAAATTTAGACATGATCTGCCATGACTTAGTAAAAGAACATGGAAAAATTTAGTGGTGGCAAAAGAACATTTGCCTGATAATGTCACCTGCAAATAGTGAATTTTTTCTTCTTCCTTTCCAATTTAGATTCTTTTATTTTTTTTCTTGCCTACATGCTTGAGCAAGTACTTCTAATACAATGTTAAATAAGAGTGGATACAGTGGGTATACTTGTCTTGTTCCAGATCTTAGAAGGAAATCCTTTATCATTTCACCATGTATGATATTAGCAATGGGTTTTTAATTTATACCCTTTAACATATTGAGGAAGCTTCTTTATATTCCTATTTTTCAAGTGTTTTTATTAAGAAAGGATGCTGTATAATTTCAAATGCTTTTACTGCTTCAATTAAGATGATCATGAGATTTTTTTCTTTTGATCTGTTAATGTGGTATATCTCATTGATTAATTTTTAAGTGAATGATTCTATTTTTATTAGCAAATCAATTTTAGTTGATACATATCAATAAAGCATAAATCCATTCAAAGTGTACAAACAATGGTATTTGGTATAATCACTTAGTTGTGCTTTCATCACTTCAATCATTTTTAGAGCATTTTAATTATCCCGGTAATAATAATAATAAACAAAACTAATCATCTCTCAACCTCTCTATGTTTCCACTGCCATACATAGGTGCTATTGTTTCTTTCTCTTTAGTTTATTTGTATTCATATTTTGTAAAAAAGAGTCTTATATATGCAATATCACCCATTTTCATATTTTACATGAAGTTTCACTGTGTTATACACTCTCATGTTGCACATTTTAACTTTCCTTCTAGTAATATATATGTTCTGAGACTTTCCATTTCAACCACTGTCATATACATATAACAGCTCTGCTAGTAACAAGGACCAAGATATGCTCTCACAATTTCCATTCATTTCCAAAGATTTACAAACAACCTTTTAACCAATTCTCCACAGATCATAACTCAGCTTTCCATTTTCTGCCTTCATTCTAATTTCTGCTGACTTATATTCTAACTATTAACTCCATGAGTTTACACAATATATTTAGTTCAAAATAGTACAATCATACAGTATTTGACCTTTTGTGTCTGGCCTGCGTCACTCAACATAATGTCTTCTAAGTTCATCCCAGTTGTCATAAGATTCATGACTTAATTTCTTCTTATAACTACATAATATTCCTCAGATGTAAGGACACAACCATGTTAAAATGAGAATTTGGAAAAAGATTGATTTTCTTATGTTGGACCATCCTTGAATTCCTGGGATAAAGCCCACTTGATCATGGTATATAGTTAGTGTGCTATGTTGTTGAATATGATTAACAAGTATTTTGTTAAGAATTTTAGAATCTAAGTTCGTCAAAGAGATTGGTCTATGGTTTTCTTGTGGCATGTTTATGTCTTTGGCATTAGGGTGATGTTGGCATCATAGAATGTGTTAGGTAATGTTCCCTGCATTTATAATTTTTGGACTTAAAAAAGAGAATGATTTTTCATTCCGGAATAATTGTTAGAATTCACCCCTGAAGAAATCTGGTCCTGGGCTTTTCTTGGTTGGGAGGTTTTTGATGACAAATTCCATTTCACTGCTTGTGTTTGGTCTGTTGAGTTTTTCTGTTTCTTCTTTTGTCAATTTAAGTTGCTTGTTTGTTTCTAGAAATTTGTCCATTTCATCGAAGCTATCCTTCCTTTTGACTTACAAGTTTTCTAAGTAACCTCATATGATATTCTATTTCTGTGAGATCTGTGGTGATAACCTCTCTCTCCTTTTGTATATTATTCATATGCATCTTCTCTCTCTCTCTCTTTATTCTATGTTAGTCCAGCTAAGGATTTGCCAAATTTATTAATCTCAGAGAATCAGTTTTTGTTTTTGTTTTTTTTTCTAGTGTTTTTTGTTATCAATTTCATTTGGTTCTACTCTATTATTCGTTATTTCCTTCTTTCTGCTTGCTTTATGAGTAGTTTATTGTTCTTTTTCTTGCTCCTCCATGCGTGCAGCTAAGTCTTTGATTTTAGCTTTTCCTTCTTTTTAATATAATCATTTATGGCTATAATTTTCCCTCTCAGAACTGCTTTATCTGCATCCCATAAGTTTTGATTTGTTTGTTCTCATTTTTTTTTTTTTAGGTAGTTACTGATTTCTTTAGCAATTTCCTCCTGACCCACTGATTGGTTGAGTGTGTTGTTTAACTTTCATATATTTATGCTTATTCTGGTTCTTTGCCCCTTATTAATTTCCAGCTTCTTTCCATTGTGATCCGAGAAAATGTCAGTATAATTTCAATCTTTCTAAATTCAATACAATTTGTTCTGTCCTGTACAATGATCCCTGTTTACTTAAGAAGAATGTACATCCTTCTGTATTTAGGCATAATGTTCTGAATATGTATATTAGGTCTAGATCCTCTAACTTACTATTCCAGGAATTGCTTTCCTTATTAATGCTTGATTGAGTTGTTCTGTCTAAAGGTGATAATAGTTTATTGAAGTCCCCCAATATGATTATAGAGGCTCCTATTTTCCCCTTAGTTTTTCCATTGTTTGCCTCATTTATTTCGGAGCATTCTGGTTAGGTGAATAAATAATTATGACTTTTTATCTTTTTAGAGGTTACCACTTTTATTAAAATATAATGTTCTTCTTTGTCTCTCACAATGGTTTTGCATTCAATGTCTATATTGTATATGTATATTGTATCATATTTAGTAGTATAGCTACTCCTGCCCTTGTTTTGTTATTGTTTGCATTTAAAATTGTTTTCCAACCATTCACTTGCAACCTCCTTGTGCCCTTGTGTCTAAGGTGAGTTTCTTATAGACAGCATATAGATGTGTCATATTTCTCTTAGCCTCATTTGGCAAAATAACCCCCTGCAACACGTCTCAGCACTGGAAGGTCTTCCTTGCCTGTATAACAGATGGCCCAAAACCCCCAACCCCATTCCTAATCCAACAGGATGTATTAATCTCGAAACAAACCATGAGAATATCACAAAATTATCAAATGTTTAGTTTGACATTCCAAAATGTCCATCTCCCTTCCCAAATACCTCCTCCCCAAAGGGCAAAAGTCAGTAATCTTCCACCCCATATCTGTGCACCACATCTATGTGCCCCTTCTGTAAACCCACCCAGTTACACCAGCTCAAAAGAAGCAATCCCAAACCTGGGCAGGTGGGCTGAAGTCTCACTTCAGGTTCCTACCATGCCTGTGATTTAATAAACTTCTCTGCTTGAATTTTGGTCTGTCTCCAAGCCTCATTGGACTTGGACTAACATATTTGTGCCAAAACATGGGAGACTACATTGAAGCAGGCCAAGTCTATAGCAGTCCTCCTCCTTAGCACTGCAGCTTTTCCATCCAGCACCGGACACAGATTCATCTTTGAGTGAGTCTCATACCCTCTCCAGAGGATCCTGTCCATTTTTCCTCTGCCCAGAAAAGCTAGTGCTAGATCAGTGATCCTCCTCAACATCAGGGAACTGTCCCCACCAACTGACCTTCTTGGGTCCAGGGACGCCTGACCCCAAGATCAGTCACTGGCTGTTACTGGCCTTCTCCTGACCCTCTTGGCTCCAGGGATGCCTGGTTCCAGGTCTGGTCATTGGCACTTTGACCCCTAACCAGTCTCGAAGTGAAAGATTCAAGAGTGCTTTCCTCTTTCCTTCCACACCCCTTACCTGAAAGATCTCTGAACTCACCCATACCCCACCAACCATGGGAAACTCCCAGTAATAATGGGTTATTATTATTAAGAAAAAGACAGTAATTTTGTCCCAAAATAAAATGACTGGTTATTAAGAAAAAATAAAATATAAAACAAAATCTGAATGAATACAGAAAGTGCAGAAGGCTTATGAAAAAGAATTTTTTGTAGTTCAAGTTGAGTAAAATTTATTGGGTCTATCTATGAAGTTTTAAGAGCTTTAATATCA
>JAQZBX010064460.1:0-16496 GCA_029593785.1 Cabassous unicinctus | reverse complement strand
TGTGTATATATTCTTGATCTACTTCATATTTCTAAAGCAAATGTTTCCATGACTATCTTTCTTTTCTTCTCACACATTATTTTATATTAAACATCCTAGTGAGAAACACAGTGTCAAGATAATTCAAAGGGCTCAGTGATTTCCTAACCTGTAACTTAAAACAAAGGAATCACTCCAGAAATGAAAAACACTTTGTGCCAGAAGCTGGGATACTGCAATTCTACTTCTAGGAATGCTAGAGTTTTGTTGTTTGACTCATTTTCTCTGGGATTGGCTTCATTTCTGTATTTTTAACATTTCTTCCAACTTTTCTATCAATATTTTATTTTTGAAAATAAGATATGATTACTTTTCTGAATTGTTGCAAGTTCTTAAAATAAAAAATAAGAAAAAATACAAATAAAAAAGAACCAGAGTCAAATAAAAGACTTGAAATATTACACGTTAGCAACATATGATTAGATACAGGCTGTGGATGGAATTGGCTCCTCAGGCATGTAGCAAGGAGGGCTGCAGGGATGGAATCTTAGTCTCCAGGGTGGGACGAGGGTAATGTGGGAGTGGAATTATTTTAGACCTGGTCATTTTTCAGCATTCCAAGAGCAGCCTGATTTTCTAATGGAAAAGAATGAAAAGAGTAGCATTTGTGCCAATATGAACAACTAAAGCCCTGTTTCCCAAACCAGTGCTCCGAGGAACACTGCTTTATGAATTGCTAAGTAGGTGTACCTTAAAAAAACGAGGGGGGACAGCCCTCCGCACCTGGACTTTCCCCGGGAGGCACCCTAGGGCAACTGCCACCCACCCCTCTGGCCCTGCTGGGGAACCTCCTGCAGCTCCAGCTCCCGGCACTGTATTCCGGCCTCCTGCGGCTAAGAAATCCGGACTGGTGCTCACCGTGTACCTGGGGCCCCGGTGATGCATGGTGGTCCTGGGTGGACACAAAGCGGTGCAGGAGATTCCGGGAGGCCACACCAAGGAGTTCAGCAGCCACAGGATATTGGCGAACCTGGACGGGACCTTTGACGACCATGGGGTGGGGTTTTCTTAGCCAGTGGGAAACAGTGGAGGCAGCTGAAGAGATTCACCCCTCTTGCTCTGCAGGACCTGGGCATGGGGAAGCGAGAAGGCGAGGAGCTGATCCAGGCCGAGGCCCGGTGCCTGGTGGCAGCATTCCAGGAGATGGAAGGCGACCATTCGACCCCTCCCTGCTGCTGGCCCAGGCCACCTCCAACATCAGCTGCTCCTTGGCTTCGGCCTCAGCTTCCCCTACTCGGATGAGGAGTTTCAGACCATGGTCTGAGCGGCTGGCGGCACCCTGGGGGGGTTAAGCGCCCCATGGAGCCAGACGCTCTCCTGGCTCCTGCAGCCCCTGCCAGGCCTGCACGCACAGCAACTAGGCCACGTGGGCGCCCCGTCTGCCCTCCCCGTCCAGCAGGTGCAGTGGCACAGGGGCGACCCACATTCGATGTCATCGATCCCTTCCTGATGAAGATGGTGCAGGAGGAAAAAGACCCAGACCCAGAATTCACCGAAAAGAATTTGCTGCTGATGGTCGTGTATCTGCTGTTCCCAGGACGGGGACGGTTAGCACCACGGTCCACTATGCCCTCCTCCTGCTGCTGAAGTATCCTCGGGTCCAAGCATAAGCCCAGGAGGAGCTGAGGCGGGAGCTGGGGGCCGGCCGGGAACCAGGCCTGGGGGTCGGCACCCGCCTCGTGTACACGGACGCAGTCCTGCAGGAAGTGCAGCGGCTGCTGGCGCTGGCGCCCTCACACAGACCACCTGTTTCTCGGGGTACACCCTGCCCCGGGGTACTGAGGTCTCCTCCCTCCTTCGCTCTGTCCTGCATGACCCTGAAGTCTTCAAGGAACCAGAGGACTTCAACCCAGGCCATTTTCTGGACAAAAACATACAGTTAGGGAAGCACGAGAAGTTTCTGCCCTTCTCCTTAAGACTTCCCTGGACAGCCCGTGACGCCAGATGCCCTGAGCCTCCAGCCAGCCATCAAGGGCTTTGCCACATCCCCAGGGTTCCAGCTGCAGTTTTGGTCCCACTGACCTCTACTCCACTTGTGTGGACCAGAAGGTGGGAGCCATGGGGAGTCACCTCCACTTGCCCAGGTAACCCACCAGCTCATACCCATTCCCCTGGACTCAGCCCACACATGGGAGTTGGGCTGCCACCTTCCCAAGACAAGGCCACACCTGAATTCAGGCCATGCCCCCTTCATTCATCAAATATATTGAGCACCACCATTTCCAGGAGCCTGGCACAGATCCCTGTTCATGGCCCACATACACCTTCCCTCCCAGGGCCTCCAGGCATGTGACCATCCTGACAACTGCCTCCTTCCACACTCACCCAACCACTGAGCCACACAGCCGCATGAGGCTGTCACAGCCCCCCACTCAAGGATGCACCACAGCACCTTCAACCCTCAAGCACCCTGATCCTCCAATTCTCCCAAATACAAATATGTCCCCAGTGTGCAACTGTGCTTGCAATCCTGGGAACCAAGCGAACTTGGACATAACAGGACACTCAGACCAGAGGAGACCCCTTCCCCAACCCCCTGGCTTATGTAACCTTGTTGAAAGCCTCCTCTCCTCCACAAAGGAGGACTCAGCATCAAAGTCCCAGCTAGATCCAGTGGAAGGGCTCAGGGGGCTGAGATAGGGCCAGATCCCAACCCTCAGCCTCCTAAGTGTCAGGGAAGAGGCTGGGTCTGGCCTCCTTGTGACTTAAAGGTCCCTGTTTTGCAATAAAAGTTTGTCTCTGGTAAATAAATAAATAAATAAATAAAGAGGCAGGGGGACTGAGTGGAGGAGGGTTTGTTGTCAAATCTGAGAAAACAACATATGCTCTATCTCTCTCTTGGAGAATCAATGCATATTAGCACATTAAAGATCGAGAAGTCCTGCAGAAAAGAAACCTGCTTAACTCTGTCTAATCTAGGCTTCTCACATTTATTTGTGCATGGATCAATGTTCTTGCTCACTTCTATTAACATCTTCCACATCAGCATGGGGAGTGCTGAGCTAAGGCAATGTCTTGGCCTCCGAATCAGGAGTCCGGGGCTCTTTTGTGTGGTTCTGCCTCAGTGTTGCTGAGTAACCAGGTCAGGCCTCTGTTTGGGTCTCGAGTGTCCCACCTGGAAAGTGAAGATAACACTTGTCCATGCTTAACAGGTGTGAGTTAGATGATGTCTATGGGGGCTTCGAATACCTTGGAAACTAGGTTCTGTAGAAACAATGTCATTATATCAGCCATATAAACTAACAGTGTAATAAGCCACATCATTACATACTACAAATCTGGACCTAGCAGATGCTCCACACTCTGCTTTCGGTCCTGGTGCCTGAGGGGATTTAGATAAATTCCATACCCTTCAGTAAGCAAACCCATCCCTGTTTCAAACACAGATTGAGAAGGGAAGAAAGGAAATGAAGAAGGGATAGAGGACATGGGAACAGCAACAATATCAGTTAACACTTACTGAGGGCTTAATTTGTACTGGCATCGTGTTAAACAGTCGAAATGCACTTCATTTAATTTTTTTTTTTGGTTATTTTATGTTTATATTTTATTTCATCCTAATATTATTTTTATTAACCCCTATTGCCCATAGAAAACCCAAAAATATGGACTGCTTCATGAATTTGTGTATCATCCTTGCTCAGGGGCCATGCTAATCTTCTCTGTATTATTCCAATTTTAATATATGTGCTGCTGAAGCAAGCACCTGTCATTTAAATTTACCCCCATTTAGTCCACACAGAAATCTGGAGGAAGATACTATTTTTATGACATAATTGGCTGAGGTCATACCGGTTTTTTTTTAAAGACTAATTTTTATAACCCCCCACCGCCCGTCATCGTTTTTGCGCTCGCTGTCTGCTCTCTGTGTCCATTCACTGTGTGCTCGTCTTCTCTTTAGGAGGCACTGGGAACTGAACCTGGGACCTCCCATGTGGGAGAGAGGCACTCAATCACTGGGGCCACCTCAGCCCCCTGCTTTGTTGTGTCTCCCATGGTCTTTCCTCTTTGTATCTCCTTTTTGCGTCATCTTGTTGTGTCAGCTACCGTGCCTGCCCGTCATGCCTGCCCGTTGTGCCAGCTCACTGTCTGGCTCATCTTCTCCAAGAGGCACTGGGAACTGAACCTGGGACCTCCTATGTGGTAGGCAGGAGCTCAATTGCTTGAGCCACATCCGCTTCCCTCATACAGGTATTAAATGGCAGAGCTAAGACCTCAACCACGCCTATCTGACCCCAAGACCACCCTCCTCTTAAGGTTTCCTAAGGTGATGGACATGAGATGCTCTTAGGTATTAATAGTAAACAAAGTTTTTTTTATTTTAATACTTTTGCATTTTAATATATGTTAGAAAAAATATAACATGTATAGCAAACCCGTGGTTTTATTCATAAATGTTATAGGTGAGGATAAGCAAAAAGCAGAAAGAACATAGGAAGTCTATTTTTAAAATATTCAGAAAATAACAGTATAGGTGGTACATGGAAATGTCAAAAATCATGAATGTGGTGTGCTAGTGACCGAGGTTGGGGATTTGCTCAAATACCCTTCTAGTTCCCAACGGAGAGAATAAAGGTAAAAAGCCAAAGGCTAATGGGATTCGCTTTAACAAGCTTTGAGCTTGTTTCTGTCTCCAACCAAAGATTCTTGAGAAGAAAGTGCAGGAGAGGAAACGAAGCTCTGTGACTGCTAGAGGCTGGCAGCAGTTGCTGTGCTACCTGGACGGGGGCGGGGCAGGGGGAAAACCTGAGCTTGTGAGACCTGATTCACAGACGATCGCAGACTGGCAAGCACCACCTCCTACAGAGACGGAAACATGCCTTGAATCCTTGGCAACCCTCTCCCTGACCTCCCGACTGTGCACAGTTGCCTGGTTCATTTTTCAGCTCTGTGGAGAAGGGGAATGTTTTAGTCAAGACTTCTTGGTTGCAAAAGAAACCTACTCAACTGGTTCAAACCAAGAGAAAAAAAAGGAAAAAGCAAAGGCCTAGGGTTGGTGGATTTACTGGGTTTCTTATAGACCATAGAGAGGTGGAACTAGGAGTAGGAGTCAGAATTCAAGATTGCTGTCTGTTTCTTTGGGTCTCTCATCTCTGCTTCTGAGATTCTGCTTCATCCTATCTCTTTCTCAGCTTCATCAGGCTTTTTTTTTCTTTCAGGAAGTGCCAGGGACTGAATCCAGGACCTCGTACATGTCCCCAATGAGAGTTGGCTTTTTTGTTTGTTTTTAGGAGGTACCGGGGATTGAACCTGGGACCTCGTACGTGGGAAGCAGGCGCTCAACCACTTGAGCTACACCTGCTCCCTTCAGCAGCATCAGGCATGACCATTTAGGCCCTGGCTTTACATTATTTTGCAATGCAAGCCCCTAAAAGACAAGCGCCAGTGTTTTGGGGCCTCATTTCTAAATTGTCATAAGAGAGCCAGATTGGCCCAGATTGGGTCAAGAGTTCATCACTGTCCAGTGCTTAATAGCCAGGGAAGGTCACGGTATCAACAATTAGGCCTTTCTGAAATTCAGCACCTTTGGGTTTATGGTTAGTGTTGACTCCTGTGAGTTCTAATAGGCAAGAGTCGAGTCAACTTCTCCGAAATGAGAAGGCATCAGTAGCAGTGCTTCTGTCTTCACATCCAACTTTGTTCTCCTTGAGGTTTGAGGGTGGTGGATGCTCACAAGGTAATAAAGCTGGAATCATTTGGGATAAAAGGGAAAAGAGTTAAGGAGCCGGGAAACCAGTAATGCTGATAGTACCCCCAGGGACCCTGTTGAGCACTATGGGGAACTGCTGATGTTGGTGACAATCGTGATACTAGTGATAAAAGAAAGGAGGATGGGCCTCCTGAAAAGACATGAGAGTATGGAGAGAAAAAAGAAGCACAGATAGATATTCCCATGTAGTAAAATGAATCTTGAAACAGGATTTGGTTCTAGATCTGGCTTCTTATGTAGCTTACTGATCTCAGATCAATCACTTAGCCAGTCGAGATCCTTTTCTATAAAAATCGAGGATGTTCCTCTAAACCAGAAAATCATGTGATACTACAGTCTATGATCCTATGCCTGGAAGAGAATGGGTCTTGGAGTAAAGGGGTTGATCAGAGCCAGAGGAGGATCAGCAAGTTCTGAAAGGTTTGAAAAGTTTGAGGATAGCTTTAGTAGAAAGGAAAAGCCAAGGTTTGGGGTAGTGGGGAGGGCCTGACATAATGGCTCAGGAGTAGCAATGAGAAGCAGGATGCTGGAGAAAGAGCCCTGGACCAAAGTGTGATCTGGGTAAATCTCTCTTTTCTGGGTCTCAGGCTCCTCCTCCATAAAATACCACAGTTTCTTCCAGCTCTTTTTTAGAGAAGGGAATTGCGTGGGGAAGAAAAATAGCAATCAGCTTTGTCTAGTTGAAGCAAAATCTGAGATGAAATACAAAAGTAAAAAATAAAAATAAAGGTGGGCTGGAGTGAGAGCAAGGCTGGGTAGGCTGCTGAGGTATCTTGAAACCCATGTTAAGGAATTTCCCTGGTTTAGGGAAATCCCTTTGGTAATTTTTACCATTAAAATCCTAAGATTCCCACCTTCTCTTTCTCTTTGCAAATGTCAGTTAACCTATTAGACATTGCCAGGGCTGTTCATAGTCTCTAGCATAACCTAGCTCAGGGAAAAGAAGGAGTCGAGATTGAAACAAACCATGTTACACATTGGCAGCAAGAGCAGGTCTACAAGATGACTCCAGCAGAATTAACTACAGGAAGACGGTGTCATCTCAGGCAGCCAAAGAAGATGAACTACAGTCCCACGGAGGAAGAAAAGGGGAAATCCTTCCAATGTACAGAATTGTGATCTTTGTCGGAACACAACTTGCTGGGTTCTATTTTCATTTTAATGACTGCTTGGCTCAAGCAACTTGAGACTTGAATTCCTCTTAGCCACACACCTAGGGGGAACTGGAGGGGGTGGCTGGCAGGAATCTGTACTCACCAGTTTTTCAAATAAAGTCTGTCAGGCTCCTAGCAAAGCAACTGAAAGGAATTCTTAGTTCCTTAGGCTAAAAGAAGAGCAGAAGAAGAAGTTGCTATGTGAAGGCAGAAGGAAATAGAAAGAATATAATGAGTCCAGAGGGCTTTTTGGTTTTTCAATTGCAATGACATTCACGTTACATACAACCAACACTTTAATTATTTATTTATTTATTTATTTATTTATTTATTTATTTATTTTTGTATCTTTAAAGTATACAATTCACTGGCTTTGAGTGCAGTCACAATGTCGTGCAACCACCACCTTTCTCCCAGAACTACCCCTTACCCCTGAAGTAATCACTTCCCATTCCCCACGAGCCCCACCCACTGGCAACCTCTAATCTGCTTTCTATCTCTAAGGATTACCTATTCTAGATATTTCAGATAATGTATCTGGCTTCTTTCACTTAGCATAATGTTTTCAAGGTTCATCCACTTTGTAGCATCTATTACAACTTCATTCTTTTTATGGATGAATAACTTTCCGTTGTCTGGTGTATTAGTCAGCCAAAGGGGTGCTAATGTGAAATACCAAAAATGGGTTGGTCTTTTAAAAAGGGTATTTATTTGGGGTAGAAGTCCACAGTTACCAGGCCATAAAGCATAAGTTTCTTCCCTCACCAAAGTCCATTGTCACGTGTTGGAGCAAGACAGCTGCCGACATTTGCCCACGATTCAGGCTTTTTGGGTTCCTCTCTTCCCGGGGCTGCGTTTCTCTCAGGGCTTGGCTCCTGTTTCCTCCACAAGGTCAGCTGTAGGCAATCAGGTGAATGGTTCACTTTTCTTCTCCTGGGGCCTTCTTTGCAACATCAAAGCTGCTTCTCAAAGACTACTTCAACTCTGTTCTTTGCCTTGCCTTTTATATTCAATTCCCCACCCACCAGGGGGTGGGGCTCAACACCCTACTGACTGACATGGTCCAGTCAACGCCCTAAGCATAATTCAATCATGCCCAGATTAACAGATTAGATTACAGGCATGATCCAATTATATTTTTGGAATTCATAATTACATCAAATTCCCCAACGGTTACATCTGGATACACCACATTTTGTTTATCCAGCCATCTATGGATGGATATTTGGGTTGTTTCCACGTTTTGGCTATTGTGAATAGTGCTTTATGAATACGTGTGAACAAGTAATTGAGTGCCTGCTTTGAGGAACCCCAAACTCCTTTTTTTTTTTTCAGTAGTGGTGGTAGCATTTTACATTCCTATTAGCAATTCATGATGACTCCTATTTCTCCACATCCTTGCCAACACTTGTTGTTTTCTGGGTTTTTGTTTTGTCTTCATAGTAGCCATTCTAGTGGGTGTAAAGTATTTTCTCATTGTGGTGTTTTGTTTTGTTTTTAACTTTATTTTTAAAGGAGTTTTAGATTACAGAAAAGTTACATCAAAAATATAGGGGAGGGAAGCGGGTGTGGCTCAGTGGATAGAGCCCCCGTTTACCATATGGGAGGCCCGGGTTCACGTCCCAGAGGCCTCCTTGTGAGGGCACGCTGGCCTGAGCGGTGCGGTGGGCTGATGCAGCAACCTCACGGCAAGAAGCGGGTGTGGCGCAATGGATAGCGCACCCGTTTACCGTATAAGAGGCCCCAGGTTCGCTTCCCGGCGCCTCCTTGTGAGGGCAGGCCGGCTCGCGCGAAGCCGTGGGCTGATGCGGCAAGACCTCACAGCAAGGGGGAGATAAGCAGACACAGAGAAGACACGCAGCGAATGGACACAGCAGCACAAGCAACAAGGGTGGGGATAAATAAAATGAAATAAATAAATCTTTAAAAAAAAATATATATATATATAGGGGATTCCCATATACCCCACCCCCTTCCCCTCTCACATTTTCCTCTATTAATAACATCTTTCTTTAGTGTGGTACATTTGTTACAATTGACAAAACAATATTGAAGCATTGCTACTAGCTGTCTATAGTTTTACATTATGGTTTACACTTTGCACCATACAATTTTATAGGTTTTGACAAAATGTATAATGGCCCGTATCTATCATAGCACTATCATGCAGACAATTACAATGTTCCCAAAATGCACCATGTTACACATATTCTTCCCTCTCCCTCCCCTCAGAAGCTCTGGTGACCTCTTTCTTTATATCAGTGTTATAAGTTCTTCCATTACTAGAATAATAATAAGTCTACTTTAGTCCATAGTTGCATTCCCCCCTTATGTTTTTTCATTCCTCCATCTTGAGGATTTGGGGATTGTGATGTCCATTCTGCTTCCTATTGAAAGAGGGCTTAGATTTCATGGGGCAGATGGGTGGAACTGTCTTGCTTGCAGTTGTAGATACTTTCTGTTTTGGGGAATGGGCATTGTCCATCATCATCCTTTTGTTAGTTGTCCTGGGTGAGTTCGATGAACTGGAGAGTAGTTGTTGGCTACAACTCTGCTGAGGTTCAGGGCTCAACAGGCATATGAACAGACCAAAGATTTAAGTCTCTGGGATATATATTGAACGAGTATAGTGCTAATTATAGGTTCAAATAACGGGACAGAAGAACTATGTGTAGGGAAATTATAAATGAGTCTAACTCTGTTACACTGGGGAACTAGGTTAACATATATTCCAAGGTAAAGCTGACCAATGGGGCACCGATGTCCTGGGGTTGAGTGTCCTGCCTACAGTGTCCGGATGTCTCTAGAGCCCTCAGGAGCACCCCTGCTTGTGGCATTGTTTACTGTGGCAGTTAGTAAGATCCGCCTGGGACTTGTATAAGCATAACCTCTGGATTGACCTTCCGACTCGCTTTGAAATCTCTTAGCCGTAAAAACTCTTTTGTATTTAATATTTCCCCCTTTTGGTCAAGGTCTTTTTCCAGATGCATCGCTAGCTGGCACTTGGTAATTATCCTCAGTCTGACCCCGGGAGTTATGTGCCCTGCCGGGGGGGAAGCCAGTGAGCTAATATGCTGAGTTTGGATTAGAGAGAGGCCACATTTGAGTAACAAGGAGGTTTTCAGGAGGTAACTCTTAGGCAATAGTTATTATTAGGTTAAGTTTCTATTTCACAAGAAGAAGGTTCATAAGTGCAAGCATTAATATCAAGGGCCCGGCCTGTTTGTCTGTCCTCTTTCATGAGGCACTGCCTATGCAGCCTAGAGATTCTTGCCACTCAATTAGAGAATGCAGCAGGCCTCCCCGGGATGGGAATTTGATATTAGGTTGGTTGTTATGCAGGTCTCCACCCACTGAGATAACACCCCATGACCACAAGAACACCTCCATGTTCCGTAGAGGCATGCCCGGGGGCCTTTTTAACTGTATAGTAAGGTGAAGGAACTTAGTGAATTATTCTGAGCTCCTCTCTGAAGGACTGCGGTGTGGGCTTTCCTTAGAGCAGGGGCTCTTCACCTTTTTTGTTTCACAGACCCCTTTGCCGGTCAGGTGAAAACCACGGACCCCTTACAAAGTCCACACTCTACGGTGTATTATTTAATAAATATATCACACCTGCACCAACACGTCCCCACAAGAATAATGCTTTCTTTGAATTTCAATTCAAACTCACGGACCCCTAGTTAAGAACCCCTGCCTTAGAAAGAGGGAGAGAGAGATGAAAATTATGTTTCTTCTGAGATAAAACCATAAGCTCTGTTCTAAGGAAAGAAATCTGTCTCTTTTGGAATTTTTTCCCTTACCCTTCACATCTTATTCAGGAAGGTATAAGGGAAAGGAGGGAAATAAAAGAACACTAATATTCACCGCGGGCCTTTCTCATACAGTTTTTTTTTAGGAGGTACTGGTCATTGAACTCAGGACCTCCTATATGGTCGACGGGAGCCCAGTCGCTGAGCCACGTCTGCTTCCCCACTATTTCTTTTAATCTCCACATTTTCACAGATGAGAAAACTGAAGGCGCAGGGCATTGAAGTAACTTAAGGTCTCTCCATTAGGAAAAGCAGGAGTAAGATTTGACCCAGTTCCTCTAACTGCCAGGCCTGGGCTCTTTCCACACCAAGGGGCAGTGCATCCTCAGGCTCGCTGAAGCCGGTTAGCCACCAGGGGGACCAGATGAGTTGGATGCCTTAGAGCAGGGGTTCTGAACCTTTTTTTTGTTTCACGGGCCCCTTTGGCAGTCTGGTGAAAACCACAGACCCCTTACTAAGTCCACACTCTACTGTGTATTATTTAATAAATAGCTCACACCCGCACCAACACGTCCCCACAAGAATAATGCTTTTCTGAATTTCCATTCAAGTTCACGGACCCCTGGTTAAGAACCCCTGCCTTACAGCATAGTTCTCAAACTTGATGGAGCAGCAGAATCCCCGGGAGGGCTTTTTAAAACACAGATTGCTGCACTCTGCTCCCAGAGTTCCTCGTTCTGTCGATCAGGGGTGGGGCCCGAGAATATCCATTCCTACTAAGTTCCCAGGTGAAGCTGATGCAGCCAGTCTGCCCTGGACCACACTTGGACAACCACCGGCTCAGGCTAATACAGCTCCACCAAGGAAAAGCACTCCCAACACATGTTCTAATGAAGGTGGAGTTAGGGAACGCGACACTTCCCAAAGTGCCCTGAAACTAGAACATCCCGTGTTCTGGGAGCTGATGGAACCATATTTTCTCGATTCCCAGTTCCACTGCAAGATTTCACCCACAAAGCCTTCTCGTTCGCCAACACAGTTTTGGCCTCTAAGTCGTGACACGCTGGACATAAACCTGCTAAGGATCTCTCAGGTGTTTTTGTTTTGTTTTATGTTTTTGACGCTTCTTCCTTTCCACTTTGCTGTCAGCTATATAGTTTTATTGTGAGGAATCTGAGGGGGTGAGTGCAGGAAGGAACCACAAAACCCAGATCAAAAAAAAAGAAAAACTTAAACATTAACTCAGAGACTGCAAAAGGCTTGTCAAATGCAAAAAAGTGCGTATAAACTGCATGTAAAACCATATTGTTTCTCTAGTTATTTCATATGCTGGAATATAGGAAAACATTAGTGATCACAGTTATTGTCACATCTCAGCCTTTTCCTATTGTTTCCCTGCAGATGATATTTTGCGTTTAAAGAATGAATCTTAGTCTCCCCCCTTTCAGGCAACTCTGTCCTCGGAGAACTGTCAGAACCCTCAGTACGAATAATACCAGGATTCTCACATTCAGTACCCAGGGAAGGCGGAGGGAAGGCAGGGCCTCACAGCTGCTGTTTATCTCAGTCTTGTTGTAACCGGAGAACAATGGATCCTGCTGCTGCTGGGATGAGAAAACTGCTTTCATTGTTAGTGTAGATGACCAAAGACAGGGCTCTGAACTTGGGGATCGGTTCCTGCTCCTCTCCTTTGGTTTCTGAGTTTTCTCAGGAGCATAGTCCCTCTTCAAAGATGTACTGTCCTGCTGGGACGGCAGGGGAGAAATCTAGCATCCAGTGCAACATAGAACCATGGACACACAAGGAATGCAGATAAATGGCCTAGCAGTCAGGCAATACTTCCTTAGCAAAGACAATTCCCTCCTCCAGGTCTGGGTGGGGTTAGCTCTACGGACTTCTCTAGTCCTCAGTGTCAGCACAGCAGGACTCAAATGTTTAAGGAGGAGGAGTGTCCAGCTCACCTGGAAGGGATAGTGGCAGGACCCTCAGTGAGTCCGGACAATCAAAGATCACTGTCAGTGAAGTATGCAGAGGTACTTTAATTTTTCTTTGTTTTTATGTTCTGTCTTGAAAACTGTGTGATTTTTATATACATGATCTCTGTCTTTAATGTGTCATGGACTCAAGATGGTTTCGTGTACCTTGACAGCTCACTTACACTCCTGCCCTTTTCAAGTGTTTTTCTTCGGGGTCACTTGCTGGCCCAGTGTGAAAGGGGAAGTGAGGGATGAAGTGGGGGCTGATGTTTTCTCTTATCTCTTCCTTCAGCCACCACGTGATGGAATGATGGCCTTCTGCACACCTTAGTGTATTAATCATCTGTCTCATCTTTTGCTTGACCTGCTTCAAGGCAATATTCCAATTCTACTTACATTTGCATTTGAAACATGCAATGACAATTCCTAGCAATTGGCCAGCAGGGGGTTGGGACTTGAAAGGTGAAATATAGTGGGATGACTGGAAAGAGGAAGGGGAAGTGGCAATCAAAATTAAATAAGATCCTCTAAATATTCAGAGTAGTCAGAGAACCAACTCCCCAGCCACAGTCTCAAATTGTTTTGTTTGTTGCCCTTTGATCTGAATGTTCAATTGGACGCTTTTCCCAGTCATTTTTAGTATTTTCTCTGCATCACATTTCTCATCCTCTGGTGCTTCTTTACTCATTTTCTTTACTCATTGTTCTCTTTACACACAGCTTTCCAAACCCTTCTACTTTCTTCCAGTTTTCACAGCTTCCACTATTTCTGAAAGTCCCTATTTTCATTCAAAGCCTTCACAAAACTCCTTATGTCTATAATAATAGCTGCACATGTAACATTTACTGTGTGCCAGTCACTGCCCTAAACACTTTGTATATGTTAACTCATTTAACTCTTTTAACACTCCTAAGAGATAGGTGCTATTATCACCCCCATTTCATAGGAGGAAACTGAAACTTGACCAAGGTCACCCAGCTGGGAAGTAGCAGAACTGAGGATTCAAGCCCAGGCAGGCTGGCTCTACAGTCTGTGCTCTTCATCACCAACATAGAACCTCTTACCGTGAATGAAATACCTCATACTAGCACAGTGACACTCTCTGCTGCACATGGCCCATGTTCTTCAGTGCTTCTGAATCTTTCCTTAGCAGGCTGTCACAAAACTTACTGCTGTGGATGTGAGGATAATGCCACCAAGCTCTCGTAGGATAGATTAGTTGACCCCAGCTGCTGGGAAAGTAGCTGGTAGCTGCAGGTTTTAGGCATGACCTCAGCTGCAGAGAACCACGGAGCCCAAGGTCATGTCCTTCCCAAGGCAGCCTATACATACATATCCAATGACTGACAAAAGTAAGCAGGATGACTTGATGAGACCTTTCAGCTCTGTAGCTCTCCATGGGGTTAGCTGAGGTCGTCATCAGGCCTGCATTGTAGCTCAACTCCTCCTACTGAATCCTGCTTCCTCTCGCTTCCTTCCTCAGTTGTTTGGCCCCAATGGCACTCCCTAGTAAGCACTCTTTATGGTAAATTCGATCTCAGAATCCACGAGAACATAACCTGACCCTACACTACAGGCCTAGGGCACTCAAAAAAGGATGCACTCTTCACTCTGCAGCCTAAAGTGAAAGGGAAGACGCAGATGTATAGAAAAGTCAAGTACAAATCAAGTACTGATGATACATTTTAAAGATGCCAGATTTATCATCTTGCATCCAGTTCCTTCCATTGATTATTTCTGGGTGTTTTTTTTTTTTTTTTTCCCCTTTAAAACTGTTATGCAGCAAGATGTCAAAATTAAATTTTGGCAAGAAAGCATTGACCAGAACATTTCACAAACTCTTGTCTATCTACGTATTCTCTGAAAATGGTAGTAGATCTGAGATCCTGCCCGGTGTAAACTTTGGAAGGAGAGAGGTGAAAATTTTCTCCAAAGTATGAGACAAAAGAAAGACGAAGCCTTGAAGGACCATGGAGAAGAAGAAGGAGGAAGTTCTCAGGGAAACAGTGCCAAGAGCAGGAGCACCTGCCACAGCGTTGCTATATGGTGGCTGCAGGATCAGGCGCTTTTTATGTCATATAAAGACAACCTGAAGGAAGGATGAAGAAGACAGGCGAGGGAGTGCATGGGTTCATGGCTGCAAAGTAGCTGGAGCAGATTGTATGCCACGACCAACGGAAACTGGGAGGAAAACCCATTTGTTTTGAATCTCAGAGGGCACTCACAATAGCAGCTGCTAAACAGGAAGAACCAGAAAAACTCTTCTTGAAACCCCATTCTGCAACTCAGGAGAAAAAGTGCTTAGAAGGGCTCAGGGACTGAAGTTTTGAAAGCAAAGATGACAGAGCAGGAATAATAGTCTGGTATCAGAAGGAGGTTTCTAGCAGCCTGTGACTGAAGCTGAAGAGACTTGGTGATAGTGGATCAAAGCTCTCTTGAATCCTTGGGTGCCAGCTGGTGATCTGACCTTGACCTTGGCTCATGACAATGAAAGAGGAGCCCAAAAAACAAGTCAAGAGGAAAGCTAACCCTGCCTGTAGAGATTCAGTTTCAGAGTAACCCCAGGCAACTGCCCAACCTGAAACGACTTTCCTCAAAGCACTGCCACTGTGCTTTGAAGCTACAGATGCTCTATTTGATGCACAGGTGAGAACTACCTGTCCTGTTCATAAATCAACACGATTCCCTTTTCCAAAGGCCCCTAAAAATTGCCTCCTTCATTTGAAATGGCCAGGTTGCCCTGGATATCACTAAAGGGGTTGCTTTGAAGAACTTTCAGTATTATTTTCTGTTACATTTACCTTTTTTGAGGTTCCCTGCTATGGTAAGAAAAGTATAACTTAAATTGTAAGTGATATATAAACAAAATATGTTTTTAAACATATAATAATGAAATCAGGCAACTATCATGTAGAGCTATGTCAATATTATGAATCTGTTCCACCTCTTTTATGATGCCTTACCTCCTCATCCCAGAGTGACCCCTTCTTATATTGATCTCTTAGTATTCGTTGTCTATAATATATATTTTTAAAGATTTCTTTCTTTCTCAGCCCCACCCCCACCCCATTGTTTTGTGCTCACCGTCTACACTCTGTGTGTTCTACTGTGTCTGCTTGTCTTCTCTTTAGGTGGCACTGGGAACTGACCCTGGGACCTTCCAGAGTGGAGAGAGGCTACTCAATCTCTTGCGCCACCTCAGCTCCCTGGTCTGCTGCATCTCTTATTGTCTCTCTTCTGTGTCTCTTTTTGTTGCATCATCTTGCTGTGCCAGCTCTCTGCACGGGCTAGCACTCCTGCGTGGGCCAGCCTTCCGCGTGGGCCAGCTCTGTACTCAGGCCAGCTCACCACGTGGGCCAGCTTGCCTTTCATGAAGAGGCCCCAGGAATCAAACCCTGGACTTCCTATATGGTAGATGGAAGCCCAATTGCTTGAGCCACATCCACTTCCCTGTAATATTTTTGAAACTATTAATTAGCCTCCTTTTTTTTTTGAGGTACCGGGGCCAGTAATTGAACCCAGGACCTCATATGTGGGAAGCTGGCGCTCAACCACTGAGCCACATCGGCTCCCCTGAGTTGTTTTTTTTTGTTTGTTTGTTGCTGTTGCTTGTTGTTTGCTTTTGTTTTTAGGAGGGACTGGGGATTGAACCCAGGAATTCCCATGTGGGAAGCAGGCACTCAACCGCTTTAGCCACATCTGCTCCCCTGGCCTACTTTTTACCCCGGTTGCTGCTGAAGCAACTGACTTTTCTCAGGCATCATTCTTGTGTTCTGCCCCAGAACTCAGAGACTGAGGTGGGGAATACCTGCAAACTCTACTCAGCACTCGTGGACATGCAACCTGGAAGTGCACAGGAGTTGAT
>JAQZBX010064459.1:0-16477 GCA_029593785.1 Cabassous unicinctus | reverse complement strand
TGCAGAATGAATATTTGAATGAATAATGGTAGAAAACTTTCCAACCCTATCAAAGGACATAGATATCCATATCCAATAAGCACAACATATTCCCATACAAATAAATCTAAATAAACCTATGCAAAGACACATATTAATTAGAAAGTCAAATGCCAAAGACAAAGAGGGAATTCATTGAGGGGCATGAGAAAAGTGAGGCATCACATGCAAGTTCTATTAGTCAAAGCAGTGCTGATGCAAAGTACCAGGAATCTGTTGGCTTTTATAAAGGGTATTTATTTGGGGTAGAAGCTTACAGTCACAAGGCACTAAAGTGTCCAACTCAGGTTTAATATCTCACCAAACTCTATTGCCACATTTTGAAGCAAGATGGCAGGCAACACCTGGAAGGGTTCAGCCCTCCTCTCACCTCTTAATTCTCCATGGGCCCAGCTTCTTCCAATCTCAGCTGTAGAGTGGCATAGGGTTCATTTATTTCCAGGCTCAGCTGCTCTGATCTCTTCACAAGGTCAGCTGTAAACTCTCAGGTAAATGGCTCATTTCTCTTCCTGGGCTGCAGGATCAAAGCTGTCAATGTTCTCTCTTCTGTGTATCTTCTTCTGTGTTCTCCTGTGTACGTTCTTGGGTGAGTGTCCATTTATATAGCCCAAGGGGGCAGAGACTCAACCCTAAGCCACACTACTGAAGTGGTCAAATCAAAGCCCTAAACTTAACATAGTTTAATCAAAGCCATCTCATCTGAATCTAATACAATCAAAAGATATCACACACAGAGGAACAGACCAGTTTACAAACACAATCTATATCTCCTTTTGGAGCTCATAAATAATATCAGACTGCCACACTCTGCTCTCTGAATTCCAAAAATACATTACAATATAAAAAATTTCTTATTTCAGTAGCAATGCTAAATATAAAATCACAGCACAATCAGTTTATAGAAACACACTTTGTGTTGGGGCAAAGTCCCCTATGCCTGTAGACCTACGAAACTTACAAAACAATTTATCTTCTTCCAATATACAAAGGGACAGACATAAGATAAACATTTTCATTACCATGAGGAGAATTTGGAAGGGAAACATGAGTCACAGGACCCCTACAGTTCCAAAAACCTGAAAGGCATACTCCATTATATTTCAAAGTCTGAGAGTCATTCTCAAGATGATGGATTGTTCTTCCTGGGGCCTCATGGGAGTCCACCCTTTCCACAGGCTTGCCCAATAGCCATTTCCTTGGTTCCACCCTTATCAAGCAAATTTGTGGTGACTGTGGACCAGACCTCAGCTCCAAGTACATTGGCAGTGATGGCCACACTTTCATCAATCTCTGGGGTACAGTCTCAACCCCAAGAGTACAGTGAGGTGGTGACAATATTCTCCCCAGTGTCTGGTGAATAGACGCAGCCCTCTCAGAACAGTGAATAGGCAACTTGGCCTTCCTAATCTATGGGGGACAGGCCCACCCCTCTCAGAGCTATGCGGTGTTAACCTCGCTCTCCCTAACCAATGGGGAAAAGGCCCACCCCTCTCAGATCATTGAGGGGTTGACCTCACTCTTCCCAACCCTTGTGGAATGTGCTCCACCCTCCCTGTAACCTGGGGTGTCAAAACTGTCCCTGAACAGTGGTTCTCAGCTGAATCTAATACAATCAAACTGTATCATGCCCAGAGTAACAGACCAGTTTACAAACATAATCTATATCTCTTTTTGCAATTCATAAATAATAATAAACTGTCACACAAGGGATAGCCAATAAGATTAAGTGCCTATTTCTCGTCAGAAACCAGGGAGAGCAGAAGACTGTAGCAAGATATATTTAAGATACTCCCAGATAAAAACTAACAGCCAGATGTCTTATATCTGGCAAGATTGTCTTTCAAAAATGAGGATGAGTTTAGAATATTCTCAGATTAACAGAAAATGAAATTTTGTAACCAAGGGACCAGCTTTGTAGGAAATACTAAAGGGAGTGCTACAACCTGAAAAGAAAAGATGAGAAAGAGGCTCAGAAGATAGTCTAGAAATGAAAACTATGTTAGTAAAAGTAAATTAAACTGTAAAAAAGAGTGGTGAAAATAAGATATGATAGATAAACCCCAAAGGTCCAAATGGGTAAAGTAAGTATTGCCTTTACAGTAATAACATTGAACGTTAAATGATTAAACCCCCCAATCAAAAATCACAGCATGTGGAATGGATAAGAAAATATGAACCATCTATATGCTGTCTACAAGAGACTCATCTTAGACCCAAGGATACCAATAGATTGAAAGTAAATGTCTGGGAAACTATATTTCACACATACAGTAAACAAAAACAAAAGCTGGAGTACCTATACTTATATTGTATAAAATACACTTTAACAGTAAAGCTGTTATTAAGGACAAATAGGAACATTATATATTAATAAAAGGGGTAATTCACAATGAGGAAATAACAACCATAAATATGTATTCTCCTAACCAAGATGCACCAAATATCATGAGGCAAACACTAGCCAAAGTGAAGGGAGAAATAGATGTCTCGACAATAATACTTCGATACTTGAAAACAACACTCTCAGCAGTGGATAGAACATCTGGGCAGAGAATCAATAAAAAACAGTGATTGAATAATATGATAAATGAACAGAACCTAAGATATATACAGAACTTTGTACTCCAAAACAGCTGGATATCCATTCTTCTCAGGGGCTCATGGATATTTCTCATGGAATGACCATATTTTGGGTTATAAAGCAGGTATCAATACATTCATGATGATCAAAATTATACAAAGCACTTTTTCTGATCACATGGGAATAAAGTTGGAAATCAACAACAGGCAGAAAAAGGGAAAATTCACAAATATTTGCAGATTAAACAACACACTCTTAAAGAATGAGTGGCTCAAAGATGAAATTGTGAGAGAAATCAATAAATATCTTGAAATAATGAAAATGAGGATAAAATATATCAGCACCAATGGGATGCATTGAAGGCAGTGCTGATAGGGTAATTTATAGCTCTCAATGAATATCATAAAAAAGAAGACAAAGCCAAAATCAATGACCTAACAACACAGCTGGAGGAAGTAGGAAAGAAAAACCAGTAAGCTCTTCCCAAAACAAGCAGAATTAATGAAATAACAATGATCAGACCAGAAGTAAATGAAATTGAAAATGAAACAAAACAAAAATACAGAGAATTAACGAAAGCAAAAGTTAGTTCTTCAAGAAGATTAATAAAATAAAAAAACATTTAGCTATACTGACAAAGAATAAAAGCAAGAAGATGCAAATAAATAAAATAAAAAATGAAAATGGGTCATTACTACTGACACCACAAAAATGGAAAACATCATAAAACAATATTATGAGAAACTGTATGCCAACAAATAGGACAATGAAGATGAAAGGGAAAACTTCCTAGGAACTTATGAACAAGGTACTGATCCTAGAAGAAATAGAAGACATCAACAAACCAATCACAAGGAAAGAGTTTGAAACTGTCATCAAATAAATCCCCAAAATGATAGGCCCAGAACCAGATAGTTTCACAGATGAGTTCCACCAAGCATTCAAAGAAGATATAATAGCTATCATACTCAAATTCTTCCAAAAATATTCAACAAGAAGGAATGCTACCAAACTCATTCTAAGAAGCTAATATTACACTAATAAAAATGTTAGATAAAGATTTTAATAAAAATGAATATTACAGACCCATTTCCCTAATGGAATCCATTCAAGGATCCATTCAATCCTTGCTAATTGAATCTGACAACACATTAAAAGATTTATTCTTCATGACCAACTGGGTTTTATACAAGGCATACGAGGGGAATTCAACACAAGAAAATCAATCAGTGTAATACTTCACATAAATAAATCAAAGGAGAAAAATTTCATGTTCTTATCAATTCATGTAGAAAATGCATTAGACAAAACACAGCATCTTTTCTTGATAAAAATACTACAAAAGATAGGAATTGAAGGAAACTTTCTCAACATTTTAAAGGCCATGCATGAAAATCCCACAGCTAATATTGTGGTCAATGGTGAAAGACTGAAAACTTTTCTGTCGAGATCAGAAAGAAGACAAGGATGCACACTGTTACCACTGCTTTTCAATATAGTCTTAGAGATTCTAGCTAGAGCAATCAGGGATGAAAAAGAAATAAAAGGCATCCAGATCAGAAAGGAAGAAACAACAACTTTGCTATTTGTGGATGATATGATCTTATACCTGGAAAGTCCTGAAAAATCTACCACCACGCTGCTAGAGCTAATAAATGATGTCAACAGAGTGTCAGGATACAAGATTAATAGGGAAAAAATCAGTATTCTTTCTATATACTAGAAAGGTGCAATCTGAGGATGACTTCAGGAAAAAAAATTCCATTTACAATAGAGACTAAAAGAAGGGTGTCCAGGTGTCCTTAGTGTTTTGAGAAACTTAACACTTTGGGATATCTGGCTGAGACTTAGATTACTAGTAGAAAGAGAAAAATAATAATTACAAATTGTAAAAGAAAATGAGATGGGATGAAGAAATATGTAGTAGAAAGGATGGAGCTGTTGTTACCTTAAGCCATAAACTGAGACAGGGAAAAATAAATGGTAGTTATTATTTCAAACACTTGATTTCCATTTTGTCTTCTATTAAATGTCATCTATTTGTTATTTCCATTTTAGGGTGTAAGTTCAGAATTTTGTAGGTTGACAAATATTATTTTACCTAAGAAAAAGATAGAAGATTCCAATTATTATGAAAAGGACAAGAAAATGTTATCATACTTGTTAACTATAGTCCATATTTCATCATAGAATTCAATGTGCTATACAGCCCCATGCCTTGTACAATCCATTCTAAGTGTACACTCAGTGGATCTCATTTTAATCACAGAGTACTGCTATCATCACCTCAGTCAATTTTACAATATTTTTATTCCTCCAAAGGGAAAAATCCCAGACTCTTTTTTGTTGACCTTTAGAATTTATATATCTGCTTTGCCATTACTGCAAAATATTACAATATTACTATTAACTTTCATCCATAATTTACATTAGTTTAATTTCCCATGTATCACCATATTCTTAACACTTTATAAAAGAACATTATTATAATTATACTATTAACCACAATACTTATCCACCACTGAAATCACTATGCTATATATTCCCTAGATTATCCTCTGTCTTCCTATTAATTGACATTTACATTCCTAGACACCTTTCAGCCACAATCCCATTATAAACCATTTGTGTTAGCTATACTCATTATAATGTGTTATGAGCAACTCTATCCATTTCCACACTTTTACAATAAACCTTATTAAAACTTCTGCATTAACATCAACTCCAATTCTTCACCCACATTCTATCTTGTAGTAACCTATGCTCTAGAGTTTCCCTCCATGAGTTTAGTCATTGTATTCCATTCCTATTAGTGAGACCATACAATATTAGTCCTTTTGTGTGTGGCTTATTTTACTCAACATATTGTCTTCAAGGTTCATCCATGTTGTCATTTCTTCTTGCCTTCATTTCATCATACAGAAGAATAGTATTTGATCATGTGTATATACCACACTCAGTGTCTGCCCACAGCAGAAACCTCACTTAGAACCTTCAGCCTGAGTGTCCAAGGAAATCCCAGGGCAGATGCTAGGCATGGAGCTGAGGGATCCAGGGAAGCCCTGTAGCTGATGAGAAATGGTTTGGGGCTGCTTCAGTGGACTATGCACTAGCAGAGTGGCTCCTGGCTGTCTCAACAAATTGTTACCATAAAGAAGCACAGTTATTTCCAATAGAAGGGGTCACTTAATCCAGCAACCCAAAAGAGAAATTTTTCTCTCACTTAGAATGTGATTTATTTCATGTGCACAAACAAGGAAATGGGGGAATCTTCCCCAAACCAGTTCAAATTGAGAAGCGGTGCAAGAGATTTTAAAGGCAAAGAAAAAGGGTGTATGAGAAGTTTCTCAGTAGTGCGTTATCTAAAGCACATCAAACTTAGCCTTGGTTTCAGCAGCTAACTAACCATAATTTATTAAGGTCTTCATGACTCCTTTCTCAGCCAACAGCTCAAGGATATCAAGATTTTGTCTCTGAGAGAAGTTACAGATTTCCTGGTTCATAAAGTGCTCCTGACTTGATTTTCTTTGAGATGTTGTCTTATTCCTGCAAGCAAAACTGTAAGGTCTGGGAGGGTTGTGGGAATATGGTGGAAGACTAAAAGCAGAGCTGAATGTTCTCACAAAAAACAATGGAGAAAGAGGCAAAAGCTGTCTAAGGGACCTGCTTTGCAGATCAGCAGACCAGGACAGAGCTACTCAACTCCCTGGAGGGTAAGGGACAGAGACACAAAGAGGTTGAAATGACAAACATGAATTATCAAGCCCTTACAGTAGCTGGGAAGGGCTCTCCTCCCCCACCCCCAAGATATTAAGCTGACACACTGTGGCCAAATGAGAGGAACAGACATCTTCCTTCCTGTCACCTTTTTCAAGGGAAAAGGGAGGGAAAGTCAGGTTGCCTTTCTTCAGTCAATTCACCCAACAAGCCCATTTTGAATCTCCACTCTGGAGGTTCACTTCCTAGCATCATCTGCTGGTTGGTATGTAAATTACATGGACAAAAACTTTGCAATTTCTGTGTCCAACCCCTGGAAGAAAATATGTGCCCCACTAGTGAGTTGCTGGCCTGATATTGAAAACTTAAGCTGGGTAATTTTAAAGACTGAGAATAAGTTGAACCAAATATCAAAGAAAAGCTATGAAAAAAATAGGCAAGAGAGAGAAATTGGCCATCAGAGTAAATTCATCAATATATTCAGATGCCTAGATAGCAGCAAAAAAATATACTAGTAAACAGGAGAGATGGCCCAGCCAAAAGAACACACCAAATATCCTGAAGAGATACAGGATATAAGACATTAATCAGTGATAATCACACAACTCTCTTAAATAACATCAAAGATTTATAGAAAATATGACTAAAGAAGTAAAGGATATTAAGAGGAAAATGGGAGAGCATACAAAACAATTTGAAAGTCTTCAAGGAAAAGTAACAGACCTCATGAAAATGAAAGACAAAATTGATGAGATTAAGAATACATTAGGGGCACATAGGAGTAGATTTTAATTGCTAGAAGACAGAATTAGTGAATTCAAAGACAGAACATCTGAACAGGAAAAGACAGGAGAACAGAAAGAGAAGAGAATGGAAAAAATGTAACAGAGCCTCAGGGAATTGAATGACAATGTGAAATGCTCAAACATTCACATTATTGGTGTCACAGAAGGGAAACAGAATGGATAATGGGCAGAAAGAATATTTGAGGAAATAATGACTGAAGATTTCCTAACCCTTATGAAGGGCATAAATATCAATATTCAAGAAGGATAACGCACTCCAAACAGAATAAATCTGAATAGACCTACCCCGAGACAACTACTCTCATAAATACAAATATTAGAGATAGAGGAGTCTGAAAAAAGCAAGATAAAAGCAAAGCATCACATAAAAAGGAAATGTGATAAGACTAAGTGCAGACCTCTCATCAGAAACCATGGAGGAGAGATGAACGTGATATGATGTATTTAAAGTACTGAAAGAGAAAAACTGCCAGCCAAGAATTCAGTATCCAGCAAAGATGTCCTTCAAAAATGAGGGTGAGTTCAGAGTCTTCACAGACAAACAAAACCTGAGAGACTATGTTACCAAAAGACCAGATTTACAAGAGATACTAAAAGGGGTGCTGCAGCCTGAAAGGGAAAAAACAAAAGTGAGAGATTTGGAGAAGAGTTTAGAAATGAAGATTATTAGGAAGGATAAACTAAAGGATAAGAAGACAGACAATAGAACTGTATGACAACAGAGAACTGAAGGATAAAATGGATGAAGTAATTCCTTTACAGTAATAACACAGAATGTTAATGGATTGAACTCCCCAATAAAAAGACATAAACTGATAGAATGTGCATTAGTCAGGTTTCTCTAGGGAAGCAGAATCAACAGCATACATCTGATGATAATATGAGATTTTATGAGTCTCTCACATGACTGTTGGGAGGCACAAGTCCAGCTTCTGCAGGCAGGCTGCAAACGAGGGCCTTCAATGACAGGCCAATGAAGGTCCTTGATGAGTTTCTGGGAGACATTGGCTGTTCAAAGATGAGCTGGGAAATTCTCTGTGAATGTTGAAATCACTTCCCCTTTTAAGGCATTCAACTGATTGGCTAAAGCATCACTCATTGCTGAAGGCAATCTCCCTGATTGATATAGATGTAATCAGCTATCTATGCAGTAAACTCACTGGTGACTAAAGTCCATAAATGTCCTTTTATTACAATTAGACCAGTGCCTGCTTGGCCATATGCCTAGGCACAATTACCTGGCCGAGTTGACACATTAGCCTAACCATCACAGAATGGATTAAAAAATATGTAACATCTAAGTGTTGTCTAAAATATACCCACCTCAGATGTAAGAACACAACATAACCAGGTTAATAGTAAAAGGTTGGAAAAAGGTATTCTATGCAAATACTAACCAAAAAAGTGCTGGAGTAGACCAGATAAATGTAAAATAACAATATTATAGTATATAAACAATAATTATGCAGTTCAACTAGCAAATTGTTTCTGTGATCAATATTCTCCAAGTTTCTTCATATAAAATAAACGCTTTTAATCGAGGACTTGAGAAGAGATTTTTTTTTTTTGGATGCTTCTTTTTTCACCCCTATACATACTCATTAATTAAAATAATCCATGCGGATCAATAACTAGTTAGTGTGACTACCGTTGAAAAGATTTTGGGTTTTTCTGCCTAATTAAATTATGAGTTGACATACTGTAATATGCTGTAATTCATTCCAATAAGATGTGAAGAATTCCTAAATAGGAATTTGATTATCCAGAAAGAATTATGGCCTAAATGGAAATTATATAACTAAACCAATAATTTATTTCATTCTTAGAGATTATTATGTCCAACAGAGCTGTAATATAAAAGTTAGAATTATGTTGTAATTAATTTATATTATATTAGAATTATTATTTACATTTATAAATGTTAGTTACTACACTTTTTCTTATAATTTATTAATTAAATCTAATTGGGCCTTGAAAAAAAAATAACTGAAAGGGCTGGTTAATGTCCTTCAGTGAACTAAGTGCAAGTAGAAACATTTAAAATTAGATTACAATTAAATCATCTCAATATATTTACAATTTTCCAAGCTGCTTAAATGAAGAAATTCTTAATAAGCACATTTTCCAGCTATCAGTTCTATATTAATCTTCTTGAGGCACCATCAAATTGTCTTCCACAGAGGCTGCACCATTCTACATTCACACCAACAGTGAAGGATGTTCTTATTTCTCCACACCTTCTCCAATACGTATATGTCTCTATTTTTTCAAATAGAGGCCATTCTATAAGGTGTGAAATGATATCTAATTGTAGTTTTGATCTGCCTTTCCCTAATAGCTAGTGATGTTTCACATTTTTTCATTTGCTTTTTGGCCATTTGTATTTGTATTTTAACCCTATCTTTTACAATTTTTCTACCCTACAATGGTATAGTAGAAAAATACTAAGCCCAAATCTTTGGGGATATATTAAATATTTTGTGGCTCTAAAACATGACCAAGAAGAACACAGGCACTGCAGTGGTATACATGTGATCAACTTTTGACTCCACTACTTGCTATCTGGGTGAAATTAAGAAATTTCTAAATTTGAGAAATTCAAGTCTTATTCATAGTATCTTCCAAACAGGGACATTGGGAAGTGTGAGGATTTACTATAAACATAAAACATTTGTAGCTCTGAGTAGCACATAAGTACTCAATGAAATTTTAAATTAGTTTGATAATCACATACTCCACAAGGACCTTAAAATCAACAGTGTCAATGTAACTTCCTCAGTATCCCATACACAGCTGGAGATTTCTTTCTGTAACCACATACAATTCTTGGGAATGTTATAGGTCATTACATCCCCACATACATAGAAACAATGATTATATATTTTTTGGGTATTAGAAAGTTCAGAGACTTTTAATGAAATTTGTCCAATTGCATAAGTGTACAAATAAATAGCAAAGGTGGTGAATAATTAAAAATGATATAGACCAAGAAACTTTCTTTGTATATATAAAGCATGCATTGTGTGTATATATAATGTATGTAAATTTATATTCTTGTTATTTTTAAATAAGATGTCTCATATTCAATATATTGATGTAGTCACACATATAGTTCATTAAGTAAAATGTTTCTCTTTATTCTAGTTTTTTTATGTGTGGATTTGTTGATACATCAAGGAAAAATTTAAATTATACATTTTGGATCAATTTTCACTCATAATTATACCAATCTAAAATATCAAAACTCATCCTCTTATTGTGAAACATTTAGCATCTTCCCAAACCTAGAATTATTCCATGAGGCTTGCATTAATCTATTCACCTTATGCTCACAAAATTTTACAATAAGCATGCTCTTATCATTCTCATTTTGTAGATGAAGAACCTGAGGAAAGAATAATAAGTAACCTGCCAAAAATACTAGTATGTGGTGATGCCAGGAAAGAAACCCAATCACTCTGGATCCAAGGCATAAAGTGTTGAATTATGCCCTGGGATTTCACCAGTGCAATATTCCCTTTCTCATATGAAGTTAGCAGGGGCTGATAAATGAATGCTTATGTAACTGAATGTTAATTTCTTTAGCTTGTTTCCAAGAGAACAGACTTGCCTAATTTTGGCATTTGAAGGGCAATGGAGTAATTATGCTTAGTCTACTTAAGGGAACAGAAACACAGACAAGGGCCATTTTCTCTGAGGACAGTGCAGGTAGAATTGTAAATTGAACCAAATCTCTGTAGTAGAGTACTTTGTGTTGTATTTAACCATCTTAGTTTCATGGTAATATATGGCCCTGATAGCAAAGGAAGGTGAACCTTTCTGGTATATATTTTGTGCAAAATTTCCTTTTACATAGAAAGGTTTTTGGTGATATCTTGAGAAAAAATATAAAAGGTAAGTTAGTCTATAGCTAGTATTCCTGGAAAGAAAATAAGATATACTTCTAATCCAATAAATATTATTTGAATAGGCATGATAATGTTTTTCTGATGTGAGTAGTTAATTCATTCAACATTATAAGCATAAGCCATACTCTTACAGCAGAGATAAAAGAAATCTTACATAATAATCAAATCTATTCTCTGAGTCAGTATAAATTTAAGTGAAATTGAGCAGCTCTTATATAGAAGTTTTATCTATTTACCACATGTGTTCAATGCCATATATCCTTCACAGTTCATGAGTAATAATTCAAAGAAATATTGTCTCAAACAATCCTTGAATTATAAAAATGTATCATTAACACATATTTAATAAATAATTATATGATAGGCAGTAGAAGATATTATTTACTTATTTGCTTTTATGTATATAAATTAAAATAATTTTAATTGAAATAAATTAATTTTGACTTTTTAAATAAAAATATTGCATAATAATTTCATATGATAATATAGGAAATATCATATTAGGCAAAAATAAATTTTTCATCGACAGGAGTTCTTAGGCATATGTGAATGGGTATTTGTGAGAGTTATTGTGCATAGGATGTAAAAAAGTACAAGTTAACCAGTTGAGGTAAATATAGATGGGCCTTTGATTCCTTCATATTCTAAGTTCCTATTAGTTTCTTGAAATGAATTAATTCATCTTCAGATTAAAACGTTTTTTTGAAAGTTATTAAAAAGTAGTAAATATATATCCATATACTGATGAAAAAAATAATATTTTCAGCAAAACATGGAAAAGTATATGAATTATCATTTGTGAAAATCACTTTAACAATATGAGAAAACTTTGTATGTTAATGTAAAGAGCCATGGTATGTGATTATGTCTACCTCCTTACATATGGATTTACAGTTTGGCATGCATTGAAAAGAGCAAATGTTCATTTTCTAAGTGCTTACCACTCTGTAGAATCATATATCAAGCTATTTGTTGGTAAAGAAAGAAGAATAGGCAATTAGTAGTTATCCAATCTCCAACATTCTTACTGTTAAATGTATCTTTTTGTATAATTAACTGTTTTTTTTTATTTTTAAAGATTTAGATTACATAAATGTTACATAAAAAATATAAGGGATTTCCATAAGCCTCACTCCTTTCCCCTCTGACACTTTCCCACATTAACAACATCCTTCATTAGTGTGGTATGTTTGGTACAATTGATGAACACATATTGAAATATTGCTGCTAACCATGGAATATACTTTACATTATACTTTACATTTTGTTCCATGCAACTTTGTAAGTTATGAAAATATATACAATGGCCTGTACCCATCACTGCAATGTTATGGTAGGACAAATCCAATGTCCTGAAAATGCCCCCATATTACACCTATTCTTCCCTCTCCCACCCCTCAGAACCTCTGGTGGCCACTGCCTTTACATCAAACATCTCTTGATAGTGCTGTAAACCATTTAGTAAGAGAGAGGACATCAAACTAAGAGATGATATAGGATATGAAAGAGAGCCTTTTAATAATTAACTATTTTATAATCCTTATATATTACCTAGTATGTATCTGCATTTCTTTACTTGACATATGTGCCACTGATTGAGAATAACCAACCCCATTCAATATATATATACATTATGCTTAGTAAATCAATGATATTTGGAGACAATAAAATTAATTCACTCTCAAAAACCCAATAGCTTTGTGTGTCTGTTGATGTGATTTTGTCATTGAAACATTTTTAACACAGGTAATAAGATACAATGTAAGAAAAATTCAAAATGAATCCTGAGTTAAGGATTTTGTTTCTTTAATTGCATTGACTTGTTTGAAAACAATGTTTCAATAGATTAAACAAGTTCTAAATTTTCTTCAATCAATTGAAATAAAACTATGAAACAAACATAATGCATATTTTGATTTTTAAAATACTACATATTTTACATTTTAATTGAGTTTATTTTAGAGTCCTTTTATATGAATTTATAAAACTTAATTTTGAATTAAAAATTAAATTATTGAAACATAAATCAGAGCTCATTTATACTTAGCAGTGCAAAACTTCCCTGAGTTTAAGCTAAACTAATTAATCTCATTGTTTTGAATTACTTTGTGTTGTTCAGTTTTATATTTCTCTCAGTATTTGTTTGAGAATTAGTAAATGATATATGATAATACACTGTAAAATGAACCTAAATAATGTGATGAAATATTTTTATAACCAAAGGTCATACTCCTTAAGGGGCCAATGTCAATTAGGTGCAATGTATAGATTTTCCTATTTGGAGCATCAGAATAAATGTGTATGCTTCCACCCATAAGACATAAGTAGATATAGATTGTGGCAACCAGTGACTCCGACTACATTTTTCCAGGAAAGAGACAAGTCTTTTTCTGTGTTCTGTGAACTTTGTTTTTTGATTTTTCATACACGTAGTGTTTAATATTACCTAAATTTTGAGGAACGTTTTCAATAATGTATTGCCTGAACATTAACAAATTTAACCAAATTACCCACATCATTCTTATTTCCACAAAATAACGTATGAGTCAATCAAGGCTCTCTATGTCCCCCTCTTCAGAATAAGTTAATGTCCCTTTGGACTAAGAATTCTTTGTCTTCATACAGAATTCTACTGGCTTAAGCACAGGTGAAGAATGTTCCCAAGCCTTATGGACAAACTATATTACCAATAGCATCATTTTCATGTTCATTCATTTCTATTGTTTTTGTAGTTTGTCATATTAACAAGTTTTTTGAGTATATATTGTCAAATTTCTGAATGTCATACAGCAGGCATCTGGTTTGATACTGGGCTTCTTTTTGTCCTCTTTGGATGGTTTGTTGTTTTCAGCTATCCAATTATTAAAAAATAAAGACAAACTTACCTATCTTTATTTTCAAATGAAGAACATTTGAAGAAGATTCCACTTTAAGAGGCCACATTAGGTAAAATGCTTAAGAAAAAAAACAGATAACTTAGAAACATTTATATGTGATTATGATCTTGTTTAGTTAACTGCTGTCTAAATATACAAACATATTTGATCTCTCTGAAAATCAGACTTGCCTTTTGAGAATAAGGAAAGCATCTCTTTCAGATACGTTATTGGGATAAAATAGCAAATTAAAAACAATTAACATATTTCACATACTTTTATATAAGATATCTTATGAATAGTATCTCATTTTCACAGCCTCCAGCTCTTGCAAATCAGGACTACACAAAACCAGAGAATGTTTTCAAGTGTCTGTGTAGATCTATCCATATATAAAGACTGTAGAAATAGAAATAGATATAAATATAGATAAAGATATAGATACAGATATAGATAGATGATATAGATAAATAAAGATATAGATTTGTAGATATAAATATGAGTATGGATGTATATACAGCAGGAAATACAGAAAAAGATACAGATATATATATATAATAGGTAAATTAATTCATATATACATATATATAGAGAGAGAAAGACATAGATAAAGAGACATATACGAACAATAGGTAGAGGGAGAGAGATTATATAGAAATGCATGCAATTTAATTTTATTTATTAATTATATTCTACTTATTAATTATATCAAAATTTGAAGGGGTCTATGTGTATTTCCTTAAAATACTTAGAATTTAGTACCTTGATAATTTTTTTTTAAATTTTTTTTATTTGTAAAATGATAAATAAATACATGTGCATTTTTGATAAAAATATTTTAAAGCAGCATGTGTTGACAGTGCAATAGTAATGAGAACCATTTTGCAGTAAAATGTTACATTTAAAAATAGTTGAAATACATAATATATATATATATACCCATTCAAGTAGGAAAGAGATAGTTGTTGGAACATTGTATAATGGCAGTTGTCGCAATTTGTGGTGGGACTAAATATTTTTCTAATCTATCCAGGATAATGAATTAGGAGGTAAAGAATGTGCAGATGGACTAATCAGACCAGAGGAATTGATTTTGTTCTCCTGGGACTATTTCACCACTTTCAAGTCCCCAATCTCATCTTCTCCCTCATCTTTTTTGTGTTTATTGTAACACTTTTTGGCAATATTATAATGATTATTCTCATTTGGTTGGACTCAAGTCTCCATACAACTATGTACTTTCTTCTCAGCCAACTTTCCATCATGGACCTCTTGTATAGTTCCACTATTGTCCCCAAGATAGCTGCTGATTAACTATCTATGAAAAATACTATTTCCTTTGTGAACTGTGGAATTCAGCTCTTCCTCTTCAATACCCTTGTTGGATCTGAGTACCTTCTTCTGGCAGTCATGGCTTATGACTGCTTTGTGGCTATATGCCATCCTCTCCATTACTCAGTCCTCATGCACCCTAAAGTCTGTGCCTTCATGGTGGCTGGCACCTGGCTGGGTTCACTGCTCAATGCCTTGGTCCATGTCATATATACTCTCAATCTCCCTTACTGCTCCCTTTGGAAATTGGTCATTTCTTTTGTGAGATACCAGTTCTCCTGAAGCTTGTTTGTGCTCATACATCTATTTATGAAAATGGGCTTTATGTCAGTAGTGTTGCTTTTCTTCTCATTCCAATATCTGTCATTATGGCCTCATATGGGCAGATACTTTCTACTGTTTTGAGATTAGGCTCAAACTTAGAGATAAGAAAGTCTTTGGCAACCTGTGCCTCCCATATTTTTGTGGTGTCTCTCTTCTATGGAACAGCCATCATCAAGTACTTTCTACCAAAAGCCTATCATACAGCTGAGCAAGATGAAATAGTGTCTATCTTTTACACCATTGTCACTCCATGTTCAATCCTCTCATCTATAGTCTTTGAAACAAAGAGCTGGCTAAAGCCCTCAGGAAATTTCTGATATCAATCAAGAATAAGGCATAAGAAGATGGACTTCTAATAGAGAACTTTATTACTATAACAGAGATACACAGCATACAACAAACAAACTACTACTTTTCTGGAGACAACTCATGGAAAAATTCCTTCATTTACTCTTGGTAAAATGATAATGGATCAGATAATCCCTTCCTGGTGAGTGTTGGGGACCTTCACGGTGGCACATTTATCACTCACCTTGTCAGCAGCACCGGTGACTTGTAACATGGTCGCCAGGGCTGATACAATAACAGCCTGATCTATTGTTAGCTTTCTTCTAGGAAGTTTAGAGAGTTCACACCAAAACTTCCCCTTTGCGCCGAAAGCAACCGCCGCTTACACTAGCAACGGCAACCACCAATCCCAAACCGCCACCTGACTTTAGGTCCACCAATCATTGCCCTTTTCCCCTCAGTATATATACCCTGTTTCTTCAATAAACTTTGGCAGCTTGATCAGAATCCTGTCTTGCTGTCATCTCTCGCGTCTCTTGTTCCATCCCATTCCCGCTCCCCCTCTCATAGGTACCCGTTGACTGTCCCGCGGGCCGGGACAAGTGG